>NW_025563902.1:0-34567 GCF_020424385.1 Procambarus clarkii | reverse complement strand
ATGCTTCTTGCACTTCTATACATTTTTCACGCACTTCTATTCATGCTTCATGCAAATCTATACATGTTTCACGCACTTATATACATCTTTAACGCACTTCCGTGCATGCTTTCACGCACTTCCGTGCATGCTTCCACGCACTTCCGTGCATGCTTCCCGCACTTCCGTGCATGCTTCCCGCACTTCCGTGCATGCTTCACGCACTTCCGTGCATGCTTCACGCACTTCCGTGCATGCTTCACGCACTTCCGTGCATGCTTCACGCACTTCTGTGCATGCTTCACGCTCTTTTACATGGTTCACACGATTCTATATATTATTCACGTACTTCAATACATGCTTCATTCACTTCTATACATGCTTCACGCACATCTATACATGCTTCATGCACAAGTATATATGCTTTACGCATATCTATATATGCTTCATGCACTTGTATAAATGCTTCTGGCACATCTAGACATGCTTCCAGAACATCTAAATGCTTGAAGCATATCTATACATGCTTAACGCACTTATATACATGCTTAACGCACTTATATACATGCTTAACGCACTTATATACATGCTTAACGCACTTATATACATGCTTAACGCACTTATATATATGCTTAACGCACTTATATATATGCTTAACGCACTTATATACAAGCTTAATGCACTTATATACAAGCTTAACGCACTTATATACATGCTTAACGCACTTCTGTGTATGGTTCAAGCACTTCTATACATGTTTCACTCACTTCTATACATACTTCAAGCATGTCTATACATGCTTCACGCACATCTAAACACGCTTCACGCACATCTATACATGCTTCACGCTCATCTATACATGCTTCACGGACTTCTATACATGCTTCACGCACTTCTATACATGCTTTACGCACTTCTATACATGCTTCACGCACTTCTATACATGCTGTACGCACTTCTATACATGCTGTACGCACTTCTATACATGCTTTACGCACTTCTATACATGCTTCACGCACATCTACACACGCTTCACGCACCTCGATACAAGATTCACGCAACTCTATACATGCTTCAGGGACATATACTTACTTCAGGAATATCTATACATAGATCACGCATTTCTATACATGTTCTACGAACTTCTATACATGCTTCACGCACTTCTATACATGCTTCATTCACATCTTTACCTGCTTCACGCATTTCTATGTATGATTCACGAACTTCTATACATGCTTCACGCAGCTCTATTCATACTTCACACACATTTATACATGCTTCACGCACATCTATACATACTTCACGCACATTTATACATGCTTCATGCATATCAATACATTCTTCACACACTTCTATTCATGCTTCACGCAATTCTATACATGCTTCAAACACCTCTGTACATTCTTCATTCACTTTTATACATGCTTCACGCACATCCATACATGCTACACGCACCTCTATGCTTGCGTCACACACAATTTATACATCCTGTATACACATGTATACATGCTTCACGCTCCTCTATACTTGCTTCAGGCACACGTAAACATGTTTAAGGCACTTATGTACATGCTTCAAAGACCTCTATACATGCTTCACGCATATCCATACATGACTCGCACACTTCTATACATGCCCCACGGACATCAAAACATGCTACATACACATCAATTAATGCCTCACGCACATCTATACATGCTTCCCGTACCTCTATGCATACTTCACGCACATTTATACATGCTTCATGCACATCTATACATGCCTCACGCATTTGTATACATGTCTCACGCACATTTATACATGCATCACACACATGTAAACATGCACTACGCACATCTATACATGCTTCATGCACATATATTCATGCCTCACACACTTCGATATATGCTTCACGCACACCTATACATGCCTCACGCACATTATACATGCCTCTCACTCTTCTATAAATGCCTCACGCACATCTATACATGCTTCACGCACTTCTATACATGCTTCACGCACTTCTATACATGCTTCACGCACTTTTATACATGCTTCACGCACTTCTATACATGCTTCATGCACTTCTATACATGCTTCACGCACTTCTATACATGCTTCACGCACTTCTATACATGCTTCACGCACCTCTATACATGCTTCTGGGACATATATACATATTCAGGGACATCTATACATAGATCACGCATTTCTATACATTCTTCACGCACATCTATACATGTCTCACGCACATTTATACATTCTTCACACACATCTATACATGCTTCACACACATCTATGCTTGCCTCACGCATATCTATACATGCCTCACGCATATCTATACATGCCTCACGTGCATCTATACATACCACACGCACTTCTATACATACCACACGCACTTCTATACATGCTTCACGCACATCTATACATGCTTCACCCTCTTCTATATATGTTTCACGCATTTCTATACATGTTATGATCCCAGGCAGCCGAGAAACGAGTCTCCCCTTTGAGAATTATTCTATCAAGCCTGACCTGACTAGAAGGACTAGTAAATATAGAGGTGAAGACACAGATGTAAAAGAGCTGGTTGGATTTGATAAAAAATTTGAGATTATGGGCAGTAAATAAGAAAATAGATAAATGACTGGTTAGGAGATGTGGATAATTTGCTGGAGGTGTGAGGCTCGCTTCTGGAGGGCTTTGACCCTCACTTGAGTACCAGACATTGCAAGGAGAAGCTGTGCTCCAGTTGAGCTCCCATTAGAAAGGAACCCCTAGTGATATATCTCCAAGAGAAGAAAAGTGTGCAGACGTGCCAGCTGTGGTATCGAGCTGGGAACGTTGTGTTCTCAAGTCCTGGACGGCGAGGAGAGTTTGTCAAGCCGCGCAGAGACATTTTCGTGGGCTGTGGGAGCGCCCTGACCAGACTCCGTCAGAGGGGAGGGCGCCCTCGACTAGACAATCTGTGGTTAGTCTTTGGGGAAGAAGTTGCTGAGAACTTCGAAGCCAGCACAGAGGGAGTTGTTGATGAGACTCCAAGGTAGTGGAGCAGAGGACCTCGAGCTGTGAGGAGAAGCAGTGAAGAGGAGTGTCACGTGCTTCTGTAGAGGTGGTGAAGCACCATATTTGCCCAAGGAAAACTTCATGGTGTAGCAGCCTGGAGGAGCCGCAGAGGATCCTGGTAGTTAAACCCGGAAGAACCTGAAGAGATCAGGGTAGTGAACTTCCAGAGGTGGAAGGGAAGTTCTAAATGATTACTTGTAGGGAGTTGATAGAGTGTTTGGTTGTCATTAGCGTGCAAGACTCAGTGAAAGGTGAGGGATTGTTTGCCATTCTTGTGCCGATGAGTGTTTATACTGAAGTATAGAGTTACAGTCGTAGGATGGATTACCTACAGTTGTATGTGTTCTAGGACTGATAGGGTGATCGATGGATCATTGTTGTATATCGAGGAACATTTATACTGATATATATGTTATCGCATTCATACACCAATTTTCCTTGCACATGTTTACAGATGTATATTCCCTTGCTGGTAGCGCAACATTGTATTATAAGACTTGATCTACTTGAGGAGGTTGGTAATATTAGGTGATGAATCAGGAGATAGGATACCACTTGATAAGCGTTTGATAGAGTTCTGATGGTGTTGGAGTGCAACCTGACTGAAATAGTATAGAGTGTAGGATTCATTATTATTATTATTATGTGTATGTATTGTATGTGCTTTGTCCAGTAAATATATTCAAATTTGCTGGAGTTTGCCCTTGTCCTAGTGAGGCTTCCCAGGAAGTAGTAGAGAAGGAGAGAGAGAGAAAGAACCAAGAACCACAGCTGTGGACAGGGTAGAACAGAAAACTAACAAGTCAAAGGGGATTGAGGAGATCATATCACATAAGGAGAGAGTGGGGAGTCACAGCGGCTCGAGTGGGTGTGTGCACGTGACAACGAGGCTAAGTATTGGAGCTGTGTCCCCTAAATGTGTGACGTTGAGCCCCTCTTCAAGAACCAGAAGCGCCCAGCGTGATCTCCTGGTAAAGTATAAACACTACCGAGTTGTGGGTTGGGTTGTCCAGAAAGAAGGATCAACAACGAAAACACCACCAACCCACAATATAAGAAATTGAGGGCCTGTGTCCGGGAGAGTGAACTGACACACCCACACCCTGTCCAAGAGTGGATTCGTACCTTACCTTGAGGTTACCTTGAGGTGCTTCCGGGGCTTAGCATCCCCGCGGCCCGGTCGTCGACCAGGCCTCCTGGTTGCTGGACTGATCAACCGGGTTGTTGGACGCGGCTGCTCGCAGCCTGACGTATGAGTCACTGCCTGGTTGATCAGGTATCCTTTGGAGGTGCTTATCCAGTTCACTCTTGAACACTGTGAGGGGTCGGCCAGTTATGCCCCTTATGTGTAACGGAAGCGTGTTGAACAGTCTCGGGCCTCTGATGATGATAGAGTTCTCTCTCAGAGTACCTGTTGCACCTCCGCTTTTCAACGGGGGTATTCTGCACATCCTGCCATGTCTTCTGGTCTCATGTGATGTTATTTCTGTGTGCAGGTTTGGGACCAGCCTCTCTAACATTTTCCACGTGTAAATTATTATATATCTCTCCCACCTGCGCTCAAGGGAGTACAGATTTAGGCTCTTTAGTCGGTCCCAATAGTTTAGGTGTTTTACTGAGTGAATTCTAGCAGTATAGGATCTCTGCACGCTCTCCAGGTCGGCAATTTCTCCAGCTTTGAAAGGGGCTGTCATTGTGCAGCAGTACTCCACTCTAGAGAGCACAAGCGTTTTGAAAAGTGTCATCATCGGTATAGCATCTCTAGTGTGAAAAGTTCTTGTTATCCAACCTGTCATTTTTCTTGCAGTTGTGACGGCTACTTTATTGTGTTCTTTAAAGGTAAGGTCTTCCGACGTACACCCCTTGTTGAAATAGATACACTGTGTGACTGCAGGTGTCACAGTTTTTTTTTCAGGTGTATATTCTCTCTTTTGGGAAGACTCACAGGACAAAGATGGATAAGGTGCAAACGTTTGTGGAGTTAGGCAAGCCTGAGGACTTGGAAGGTTGCACGAGGGATCAATTAAAACAAATAGCAAAAAATGGGGCATTAGGTTGAAAGCATCTAAAGTAGCTGGGATGAGGGATGAGATCCTGAGGCAGTTGAGAGCCAAGAGTGAAGCGGCAGAACAAGTAGCCCAGAAAGGAGCTGAAAGTGGAAAGGAGGATGATGGGCAGGATGAAGTGAGATCCCAGGGATCGAGTAGGAGCAGCAAGAGTAGCCGCAGTAGCAGGAGTAGCCGGAATAGGAGCTTGGAGAGATTCCAGTTAGAGCTCCAGATGCAGCGTGAGGAGAGACAGTTCCAGCTGGAAAAGATTAAATTAGAACTCCAGATGAAAAAGGAAGCCGAGAAGGAAAAAGAGAAAGCCAGGCTGGAAGTAGAAAAAAAAAACAGACTGGAGGTAGAAAAAGAGAAAGCAAGACTAGAGATGGAGAAAGAAAAAGAGAAAGCAAGACTCGGTGGAGAAAGAAAAAGCCCAGGTCGAAAAAGAAAGAGAACAAAACAAATGCAGATAGAAGCGAATAGAACCTTGGCTGAACAAAGGATTGATCATGGGTTGCCAGAGAGCACCCCCCAGGTATCACTCACCAGATGTTAGGGTTAGGGAGAAGGACATTCCCTTGTTTGTTCCCGAAGAGGCAGAGAGCTTTTTCGAGTACTTTGAAAAGGTAGCCAGCATCAAGGAGTGGCCACAGGAGGAATGGGCCCAGCTGGTCCAGTTAAGATTGACCGGTGCAGCCAGGGAGGCATACACCCAATTGTCACTGGAAGAGTGCCAGGATTATGCCACAGTAAAGAGCAGCATACTGCGCTCGTTTCAGCTAACCCCAGAAGCTTATAGGAAGCGCTTCAGAGAGATGGTGAAGGTCGGAGCATGTACCTTTGCTGAGACGGCAAGGGATCCGGAAAGACGATTCCAAAAATGGATTGAGGCTGCCGGAGTTGGATCTTACGCTGACCTGAAGCAATTGATGGTCATGGAAAAGATTTTAGAAATGATGCATCCTGAAACAAAATTCAAGATCCAAGAAGCAGGGGTAAAGGAGGTGAAAGAGGCCGCAGATAGGGCAGATATGATTACTGAAGCATACAAGAGCTTGAGGAAGAACAGAGTGAAGAATGAGGTGAGACGCAGCAATGGCAGATCCAGTGGAGTCTGGGGAGGAAGAAATTATGAAAGACCCAGAGGAGTCTGGGGTGAGAAGAATTTTGATAAATGGCCAGATAAAAGTAAGTACCCTAAAACTCAGTAGAGTAGGTCGCGCACTTCGTCTGAAAGTGAGGATGGAGGAGCTAAACGAGAAACTAATCGTGATCCAGGAAATCAAGAGTCCAGTAAAGCCCCACAGAGTGCAGGTAGTATGCCTGGCCCGAGGAACTCTCATGCGAGTGGACAAAGTCAGAGCTACTCTGGTACATATAGAAGAAACTTTTCCCAGATGAGATGTTACCAATGTAACAGGTTAGGTCACGTGATGCAAGATCGTAGGCAGGGCAAAAGAGTTGTGACTAATAAATATACTAATGTGTTCCAAGATAAACCACAGAAGGTGAACTTAGTGAACGAGAGGTATAGTCCGTTCATGAGTAAAGGTTGGATCAGTATAAGAGGCCAACCTGAAGTAAAAGTTTGTATTTTAAGAGATACCGGAGCTAATCAGAGCTTGATTACGAGAAGCCTGATTGGGAGTGATCGACGGTTAGCTGGCAGGAGTAAGATGAGGGTATATGGGTTATTGTCTGAGAGTGACATGCCCGTATGTGCTGTCCAGCTAAGGTCGGAATATGTGTCGGCAGAGGTGATGTTGGGAGTATACCCCGACATACCTATTCCAGGAGTCCAAGTGATCCTGGGGAATGACTTGTGCGGGACGAAGGTGTTGCCAAGAATCATGGCGGAGACTGTGCCAGAGGAGTGCCCAGAAGGCCACGGCACGGGTGGGACACCTGAGAGTGTGAACCTGACTGACATCCGAGGAGATGCGTCAGGAGACCGCCAAGCCATTGAAAAGCCTGTCTCGGTAGTGATGAAGGCAGAGGTGGCCAACAAGGAAGACGCTGGAGAAGATGAGACAGTGTCGATTCAACCGGTAGAAGATATCGACATAGATATAGCATGGCTGTTTGATGAAGGTCCAGCCCAGGAAAATGAAGTTTCGGTGAGGTCAAAAGTGAAGATGACCCAGCCAAAGTAGAATCATGAGAAGAGAGCGGACCTGAGTAGAGCCCAGACTGCTGAAATTAAGAGTCGGAAGGCGAATACAACTGTGCCGAGTAGAAATAAAGAAGGATGTGGACATACTGAGGACGGGAGTAGAGCGTTAAGTTGTCCACGAGCAGAGAGGCATATGGATAGTGGAGTTAAGTCTGTTTGGTACTGCTAAACTCGTCAACCTGTCCTCGTCCCCACCCACATATACTTGTTCGGCTGAAGGCATATTGTCAAGTTCCTCTTTAGTAAATACAGATATAAAATATTTATTAAAAATACTACTCATCTCTTCATCATTATCTGTTATTTGACCTCTCACCTGTTAGGTGAGGTTGTATATATAGGATTTATAACATCTTAGAGGTAATGATCCAGCATGTTCGTAAAATAGTGTAAATTTACTTATTTGAGGTTCGAGCTATAGCTAACTTATGTAATGTATAGACGGAGGTGACATAGGCTTGTATATGGGGATATGTGATGCTCATATTTAGTTACTTTAACTTTTGCAAGGTTGAATTTGATTAAATTTGTCTAGTATAAGTTTAATTTTTGATAGATTTAGATGAATTTAGGTTCTAATTGGTTGCATTTTTGATAGGATATAGTAAATTTGATTAAATTATCATTGAAATTACTAACTTCGCCTACCCCTCCACCTGTCCCTAACATAACTAAGGCAAGAACCAATAAGTCTGTTGGATGGTTTGCCTAAATATATATGGGTGACATGATTGAAGAAGATGTAACAACGGTGCATTAATATGGTATTAAAAACAATGAACATATGTTAGATGAATTGTCTAGCACTAATAATGTTGAAACATTAATGGAAAATGTATGTTTTTATATTGAGCTCATAGGATGTCAGACATATCATTCATTTATGCGAAATTCTGACTTGGGGGGGGGAGAGGGGGGGGAGGGGGGGGAGGGGGGAGGGGGGGTGAAACTTGGATTGTGAAACTTTTGGGGGTGAAATTTGAAACTGGTCAAACTCAGCATATTATAAATAACATCCTAAACATACCTAGAAAAATATCATGCAAATTGTGTATTGTTTGGCCTAGTTGGTTGTATTTGTACAAATAGTATAATTCTTATACTTGTGCAAGTTGTGTATTAATTTGTGCAGGTTATGTATTTTGTATACGTTGTATGATGACTGCAATTATGTATTGATTATATTCCCACAAAATGTGTATTGTTTGTGCAAGTTGTGTATTAATTGTACATGTTTTTGAATGTGTATTTGTGGAATTGAGCAGTTGTGTTTATATTTAGGCTAGTTGTGTATTGATTATATTTTTGTGCAAGTTGTTTAATATTGTGTATATGTCATAACTGTAGTTGTGTGAATTGTGTATGTGTGCTTGTTGTGTATTTACATATTTGGGCTAGTTATGTATTGTATCTATTTATGCTAGCTATGTATTTGTGCAATTTGTGAAATAATAATTATGAGAAATGTGTAAAAATTGTGCAAGTCGTTTATTAACTGCACATGTTGTGTAATTATATATGGACGAATTGTGTATTTATACCTTTGTGTATTGATTGTCATTGTGCAAGTTGTATAATTATATGGCAAGTTTGCTTGTAATAATTCTGGAAAGATGTGAAATAATTACACAATTTGTGCAAGAATTGCCCATGTTTTACAATTGTGCGAATAGTGTATTTCTGCAAGTTGTGTTTTTAATATGCTGAAGTGGAACTGATGCAACTGTATTTTTGTGTGCAAATTGTGTATTTGTTTAAGTTCTGTATATGTAATCTGAAAAAAAAATAGATCTTCATGCGCAAGTGTGAAAGTGTATTTTGGTTTGTGAGATAATGTGTGGGTATTTTGTGAAAATTATGTTTGTGATATTGTGTAATTTTAGTGAAAGTGCATTTTTGATTGTCTAAATGTATAAGCAATTTGCTATATTTATGCAAATGTCATAATTTGTGTAAATGTTATACTTTGAGTGTACATGCAATATATGTGTAAATGCTATATTTTTGTGTGCAACTGACATATTTCGTAGGTAAATGACATATTTTGTCTATAAATGACATATTTTGTCTATAAATGACATATTTTGTGTGTTAATGACATATGTTGTGTGTAAAAAATATATTTTGTGCATAAATTGCATATTTGGAGTGTAAATGTTGTATTTTCTGTGTAAGTGGAATATTTGTGTGGAAATGCTTTGTGTGTATATGCTATAATGAGTGTATATGTGCATGTGTTTCATACAGTGTGTTTTTTATTTTGTGTATTTTTAGTGTAAGTATACGTGTTGCATTTTGTTCATAATGATGTTAAATTATTATATTTTAGTGCGCCTTATCACAACCTTAGCCTTTAATTAGTAATATATTTATTTAAATGGGACACATACACCCTGCTTTATCCATATCAATAGTATGAAGGTTGGGTATATATTTATGTAATTACAGTATTGGATATGTTTGAATATTATAGGGTATTTAATAATATTTGGACTTGCTTGAATAATATGGTCACCTTGCTGATTTGGCATGAATTAATATAAATTAACAGTACAAATAATTCAGATTACTTGATGTGAATGAGCTGTGGGGTTACTGAAATCTTGTTCTTAATACATTTTAGGGATTCATATGGCATAAATTACATCTGATTATATATGGCATAAAATACATCTATGAATATATGGGTTGTGGAGTATGTGTAGGTATGTATGCTTGTATTTCTGACTATTGGTTTAGAAACAAGTTAGGCGATTTGTGTAGGAAGTTTGGGATTTTCGAGGTCTAGAAATGATTAGCCAATGAATATAGTGGCTAGCATCCAGCTGTGTTGCAAGATGGTTTAATTGCGGTTCGACATTTGGGCGGATGGATGTGAGGACAGCTTTCATGCCAGATGTACGATTCTGCATAAATTGCGGTACGACATTTGGGTCGCTATTTTAGTTTTTGAAGAAGTTAGGTTAGGTGGGGGGATGGATGGTCTATCCATTTTTAAATAATAACATTAAATAGACTACACAGATAAGTAGCATTCTAGGACCTCATTGCGCATCTTTATAACGTCACTCATAGTTGAAGAGTCGGGCTGCAGCTGAGCCTGAATACTTATCTGTTAATGGCTGACCACACTCTATCCCTATACTGAGGCAGCTTTTGTGACGTCGCTAAACAACAAGGGTCTGTAGAATGTATTTGTTTGTTTATAATAGGTTAGGCTAGGATGATTTGATAGGGCTGATGAACTGAATAACAAAAAAATATGAACAATGAGCCAGATATGAGTGGTTACAAGGCATCATGACATAGCCCGTGATGTTACTTGCAGAGAACAGTAGAGATTAAGGAATGTGCTAACGAGAGACTGGGTCCTTCTTTGGAACCGCTTGTAACGTTATGTTTTTAAGCAACGCACGCTATTGGTGGATCAAACTGGAATAGGGATTAGAATATCAGAATGAAGGTAACTGCAGAAGGCCTATTTCAAAACATGAGAAACCGCTTCTACTCAATGTAGTTCATATTTATGTACACTGGATGAGTATTTTGATTTGTTATTTGCTACAGTGAGGTGTGGGGGTTATGATTTTGTGCGAATGTGAGATGAGGGTGACATGATAGAGGTGTGAGAGAATGGACATGACAAAGTGGAATATTAATAGCCTATTAAAAGTTTAACCACGAGACAGAACACGAAACAATGGGTATAAATTGGATAAGTTTTAGATTTAGGAAAAAGACCTGGGTAAATACTCGTTCGGTAACAGGGGTGAACGCCGAGATACATGTTAGTTCACGCTCTGTGTTGCTCCCCTTTGTTTCATAGGAATGGATTTCATACATTCCTATGCTCAATAAACGATCCTTTGCCGGACACTAAATATAAAGCTTCTAGATAAGTCAGAGGAATAAATAGGACCTTCTGAATATTAATGAAGTTACATTATTGATGCATATAAGTGGAGAAAAAATGGGATATTAATTTGGGAACAGACCTACTGAAGTTCATTTAATAGCGACAGTTGACGTTCTGGTTAACATAGATTGGAAATAAATAGGAGATTTAAAATAGACTAGTGATGACAATATTCTACATTAGGTTTCAGGGTCACAGAGGTGACGCAAAACACACGACTCATAGACCGGCTTTTTAATCCCCTTGAGCGAAATGCTAAGACCTGGAGACGACTTATTGCCCGTCCCCTTGAGGATGGGAGCGGAGCCCCGTCGGGGTAACGAAAAAGACACGACTCACTGATTGAAATTGAAATTGAAATAAGTTTATTGAGGTAAAATACACACAAAGGGATGAGGTAGCTCAAGCTATTCTCACCCCGTTCAGTACAACGTGTTAATACATACATAGACGCACATCACAAACAATAAACATATTACCAAACATTCTGAGAGATAAACATATACATTTCCTACTTCACAAGTAGTATGGTATCAGACGTACACACAAATACTTTTATGACCTAGGTATACTGTATAGACAATTTACAAGAGACATGCAGATAATTCAACAAAATATTACAGTCTTGGTGCAAAATTCTTATATCTCTCAAGAATATCATCAACCTTTCCGTTGTGACACATCCAGGCTATTTGTTCAGGAACAGTCCTTATCTCAGTGTTTCTATATACATTAATCAACGGACAATCAAGAACATAATGGTCAAGGGTGTGAGACCTTAATATACCACATAGTTTACACCTTGTGTCATTATCACGAACGTCTATCCCATATTCCCAGTAATATTTGTACCCAAGCCTGAGCCGCATGTACACAGAGTCACTCCAAGCATTTCTCCTTTTACCATAAGTGAAATGGGTGTTTTGACTCACATACATGTAGTGTTGCATGGTTTGACTTCTCTCATACATTATCTCTCTCCTCTCCACTCCTGCCTGTGCCTGAATATTTCTGATTTTGCTTCTTATTTGTCTCATTGTGAATTCACATTCAATGTCAACTTGTGGTTTTGATGTGGCACGTTTGGCCAAGTCATCCGCCACCTCGTTGAGCACTATTCCAACATGAGATGGAATCCACATGAATTTCACACTATGACCTTTTAGCTGTATCTCAGTTATTCTTCTCTTACAATCCTCAACTATAGACATGAAGACTGGGTTTCGACTGTTTAAGGACTCCAGTGCTCCTCGGCTATCGACAAATACAAAAACATTTTTGTCGTCATGACGTACTTCCTCCAAACACGCCAGAATGGCCTGCAGTTCAGCTTGTGTGGATGATATATAATTACTAAGCCGGAGTTCAATTATCCTGCCCACAGTCCCAAACTCCGTATATTCCCTTATTAGGACACCACACCCTGCCCTGCCATCCTCCGCCACCGACCCGTCGCAATATACATGTAAACTGTTGCCTCTTGGTAACCGAGATATCATGCTTCCATACAAACACCGTAATTGTCCCGGTTCATGATGAATCTTTTTCACCTTGAGGGGTACAATTTCGACGTCTATTTTCTGTACTTTCCAGGGAGCAGACATATTACACTGTCGAGATGGTTTACAGCAGTCAAGTACATCGTATTCCCTGAGGTCATGAGCTTATCCCCTCGTGTAGCGTGTCTCCCTCAGTTTCCTGGAAGTGTGTACGTCACTCAGGCAGGTCTGAACGCTCTCAAACAGCTTATCCCCTCCTTTTCTCCGCATGAAACGAATAGATACTCTAGTGTTAATGTCACGGACTCTATCACACACACACTGTAAATTTAATTCCATTCTCATTATTTCAATCATTGCATTTCTTTGACATCCAAGAATAATCCTCATAGCCTCGTTCTGTATCAGCTCTATTTTTTGAATTCTGCCTTGGCCAGTGTAAGACAATACGGGTGCTGCGTATTCTATCAGGGACCGAACAGTGCTTATGTATAACATCCGCATGATAGGTACCCCAACACGTTTACCAGAAAAAGTCAGTGCTTTTAGAGGATGCAGACGGGCTTTACATAAGGTGCTGATATGATTTATTTCAGCATTTTTACTCTCACATGTGTATCCGACATACATGCCCAGATACTTGTACTTCTGAA
Source organism: Procambarus clarkii (assembly GCF_020424385.1). Taxonomy (NCBI): domain Eukaryota; kingdom Metazoa; phylum Arthropoda; class Malacostraca; order Decapoda; family Cambaridae; genus Procambarus; species Procambarus clarkii. Next base: position 21,254 of record NW_025563902.1, on the reverse strand, counting down.
CACGGCTCAGTTCCACACCATTTAGAGTAATTGTTATATTTCTTCGTTTCCTATACTCATATTTGGTTTTATCTGCATTTATAACTAAGCCTAACTTGTGACAGGTTGTACCAAGTATGTTAAGAGCAGTTTGAATTTTGTTCCCAGAAGTGCCTTGTATAAGAATGTCATCAGCATATATGATCGTCGTGACCCCTGGAGGATACATCTCTGATGCTAATCTGTTCATTAATACATTGAATTAGGTGGGACTTAATACTCCCCCTTGTGGGGTACCTAACTGAAACCTCCGTTCCTCAGACATGTATCCCTGGTAATACACCTGACCTTTTCTGCCTTGTAGATAATCCCTTATCCAGTGTAGCAATCTCCATTATTCCCAGGTTGGCTAATTCGTATAAGATTACTTCCCCATTCCTCGTAGCCTGGTGGATAGCGCGCAGGACTCGTAATTCTGTGGCGCGGGTTCGATTCCCGCACGAGGCAGAAACAAATGGGCAAAGTTTCTTTCACCCTGAATGCCCCTGTTACCTAGCAGTAAATAGGTACCTGGGAGTTAGTCAGCTGTCACGGGCTGCTTCCTGGGGGTGGAGGCCTGGTCGAGGACCGGGCCGCGGGGACACTAAAAAAAAGCCCCGAAATCATCTCAAGATAACCTCAAGATAACCCATTGGCTTTATCAAATGCTCGTTGTAGATCAACAAAAACTCTACAATTGTCATCCACATTAGACAAACACTTTAAGAGACAATCCGCAGTACTTTTGCCTTTGATAAAACCAAAGAGATTACTGGACATGTTATCACCTACAAGGTAGAGTAGCCTATTTAACAAAATCCTTTCCATCATTTTACAAAAGCAGGATATTAAGGAGACAGGTCTGTAGCCTCCGTTTGACTTAGGGATAGGAATGATGACAGCCTCTTTCCATTTTCTTGGTAACTTTCCCTCTCTATAACTCATATTAAACAAATCAAGTAAGGGACTAGGTTTCATACCGGTTAAATTATTAAGAATGTCATACATTACTCCATCTTTTCCCGGAGCAGTAGAGCTGCCACTTTTTATAGCATCTAGTAGCTCATCGTGAGTTATCTCAGTGCACGCTATAGATCTTGTATTTAAAGCACATAAAGTTACTCCATTTCTAATATTTTCCCATGACTCAATGGTGACTCGTGTCTGCAGGTAAGGACTCCATACCAGCAGCACTTGCCCATTTATCTACTAACTCATTAGCAACCTTCCCTGGATCTGAGTGAGTAATGAATTTTGGCTTACAACCCCTGATTTTATTTACTGCTCTCCATGTGTCTTTAAGGTTCTTAGTATTACCAGTGGACTGAGCAAAGTCTTGCCAGTATCTGTCCCGCGTCTCCTTCCTCACCTGACTGCATTCCCTAGCCACTTCCAACATTGTATTTTTCTCTTCATCCCTCATTCCATTTTTTAACCATTCTTTATGTGCACTCCGTAGCATGCTCCCACCCCTTAACTTGCTTATCATTGGAATATTTAAATTTCTTAGGTCCATGCGTCTTGCTTCTCCTGCCCCCGTTATTTTCCCTCTGTACTAATTTATCTATGTTCTCGACCATGTCCTCGTAAAAACTATCAACGCAGAGCGGCGTGTATTGTTGATTGTATACCAATCTCCCATATTTTGAATAAAATAATTTTTCATATCTTTATCAATATTTAGCCTTTTTCTTTGAAAGTGGACTTGTTTTTTCCCCAGTGGTAATTCAACGTTCAAGGCAAAGTGGTCACTAAGTAGTTCCCGAACAACCCGAGCCTCCCCCATAATCCCCTGAGAGTTTAAAATGCAGGCATAGTCAAGCCGTCCTTCCTTGAAATGAGTTGGTTCATTGTTTCCCAAGAGACAGGTATCTTGATTATCTTGTAGAAACTGTAACCACTTGACCCCATTAGCATTAATACTACCCACTGTCCCAAGGCTTGTGTGCCGAGCATTAAGGTCCCCAATGACCAGTGAAGGATTAGTATAAATGCAGTCAGGTAGATAGCGTCGAAGCAGTTCCTGGATACATACAAATTAACTACAATAAATTCCCCTTCCCTTAATGATAATTTAACACAGACACTCTCTATTCCTTGCATTTTTGACGGCGGTTCTACTAACTCTGCTGGTATGGAGTTCTTAACATAAATCGACATCCCTCTGATGTTATTTGCGGCGAAGAGGTGAAACCCTTTATAGCCATTTAATTTCAATAAGCCTTCATTCCTATCCCCTGTCTCCTGGAGAGCTACAACATCAATATCATTTCCCATCACATAACAATGAACATCTGTAACCCTGTTTCTTAAACCATTAACATTCCCTGACAACACTTTCAGTCTAGGGTGATCCATTATTAATCAATTCACTGTCTAAGTCATCCCCAATAAGTTCACTAAATGATAGCCATACCGTGTATAACATCTCCCACCTCCTCCCAAGTTCACAAGTAAAAGCGACATTGCGATTCTCAAGAGATTTTTTCAGTCCTGTGACGTCCATTATTGGCCCAAATGATTCCTTCATTTTATGTGTAATTATAGGGTTCTTCCTTTCACTACGACTATCATCATTCACACACACTTCACTTTTCTTCATTTCATCACTCAATATTTCATTATTGCCCTCAACCACTATATCCTGATTTTCCTTCACCGTTTTGTGATTTTCCTTGACCTCCTGAACGTTTAATTTAGCCTCGATGGACTCGATTCTCTGCCCAAGATTTCGGAGGAACTCACCAACTTTTCTTAGTTCAGCCCACACCTCCTTAACCATATCATTATGGCCCTCTTTCTGAGCCACAGTAGCCACTTCACTCACCGTTACAGTCACTGCCAGAGTCCTGAGTGGTGGCGTGGCTGCTTGTTGCTTGAGCCTGACGAAGTAAAGGTGACTCCTTTACCCACGCAGGGGCCTCGTAGCCTGGTGGATAGCGCGCAGGACTCTTAATTCTGTGGCGCGGGTTCGATTCCCGCACGAGGCAGAAACAAATAGGCAAAGTTTCTTTCACCCTGAATGCCCCTGTTACCTAGCAGTAAATAGGTACCTGGGAGTTAGTCAGCTGTCACGGGCTGCTTCCTGGGGGTGGAGGCCTGGTCGAGGACCGGGCCGCGGGGACACTAAAAAAAAGCCCCGAAATCATCTCAAGATGACTTAAGAAGAACGCATTCGTCCGGTTCACTGGCGCTGTTTGGGGCAGACTGTTTTGCTGTGCTCCCGGTGTCTGGGTAAGAGCTCTTGCCTGCTCTGTAACATTCACCGGTCGGGGAACATCCATACTCGGCCTCTTGCTACACACAGCCGAGCTGGCATTGTGAACACCTCCACAGTTGCAGCATCTGGGAACTATTTTCTCACCCAGATTAAGTCTGTTTCTACACACATTAGAGAAGTGAGACTTTCCGCAGAAACGACATCGTGGATCATGTTGACAGCTCCAGGATTTATGCCCCCATCTGCAGAATTTCAGGCATATTATGGGCTCTTCCACATACTGTGCTACATGCCTGTAGCCCGCCCCGGTGATGAACACTCTCTCGGGTACTTCACCTCTCACTAGAGCCACCACCTGACTCCTAGCTTCACCTTTAATAAGGTGACGCTTGGCCCACACAAATCGTTGGTCGTCGAGGATGAACTCGGGGTCTAGAATCTGAGGGTATTTGTAGATAATTACCTTCGTCAGCTTCTCGTTCCCCTCCGGTATTTCCATAACAATTCCTTCATATCCTTGCTGGGTAAGATACTCCACTGCCTCCATAGAACCTACCGTTAAGTAAGGTCTGTTTACACCTTCCTTCAGCAGGGGCTCGAACTTGCGGTGTTCTCTTCCAAGTCTGACTGTCCACAGCAGCTTCTGATGATAGGCCAGCGTGCATGAGGCAGGGAAGAGAAGCCTCCATCTCCGCTGACCCTCACCTTCCTGACATCGTTCCGTCCGTTTGTCTCCATCAGTCTCGGCGTCGTTCATTCTCTTGTCGTTTCCGTTAAGTGTACCATTACTGTCCACACTACGCCTTGCCCCCTGTCTTATCCGTTTCTTCTGTTGCCTTGTTAGAGCGTCTTGATACTCACCCTCCTCGACTGACTGCCTGCTTTTAGAGTCCATGTTAATAGTGCCGTGGGAAGTAGCCAGTTCTTCTGGTGACTGAGTCTCCATCTCAGTACACAGCATTGGGAAGGCGATTGATACGAGTCAGTCTCCTTATGTGTAGACTTAGCTAAACACCAACACTAACTTCACCCCTAGTTGCGGAGCAGGTATCTTGACCCGACCGCGTCCCAGGTAAGACTCGACTCACTGATCGTCCCTCGAAAAAAGCAAAAGGGGACGGTCAGTGAGTCATATCCCACTACTGTCATCTCCCTCACTCACTGATGTGGGGGATGTCATCTCTCTCACTCATTTAAGCTGGGGGGGGGGGAATATGTTGTCTCCCTCAGTCATTGACGAAGGGGGGGGATATGTCATCACACTACTGCACAGTGCGTGCTTCCTCTAGCGTGAGTTGCATTGTCGCATCTAGTTTTGCCAATAAGCCTAATGCGCGTTGTAATATCTTCCCTTAGCGCCTTTCACGTATTTTTAGCCCTCGTAAACTGCTCCTTGCGGGAATGAGGTTAGGTTCAGGACTATTGAATGGTGTGATAATTTAACACTTTTGAGAGCACTTGTGACTGATGTCAAGTAAAACAGGGTATAACGAGCTGGGGTCATTATGGGGGGAGGGGGGGGGGGTTGCTGTGGTACTGGGGATCGAGATGGAGGTGGTGGAGGGAGGGTATGGAGTTGGTGGAGAGGGGGTATGGAGGTGGTGGAGAGGGGGTATGGAGGTGGTGGAGAGGGGGTATGGAGGTGGTGGAGGAGGGGTTTGGAGGTGGTGGAGGAGGGGTTTGAAGGTGGTGGAGGAGGGGTTTGGAGGTGGTGGAGGGTGGGTATGGAGGTGGTGGAGGGTGGGTATGGAGGTGGTGGAGGGTGGGTATGGAGGTGGTGGAGGGTGGGTATGGAGGTGGTGGAGGGTGGGTATGGAGGTGGTGGAGGGTGGCTATGGAGGTGGTGGAGGGGGGTATGGAGGTGGTGGAGGGGGGTATGGAGGTGGTGGAAGGGGGGTATGGAGGTGGTGGAAGGGGGGTATGGAGGTGGTGGAGGGTGGGTATGGAGGTGGTGGAGGGTGGGTATGGAGGTGGTGGAGGGTGGGTATGGAGGTGGTGGAGGGGGGGTATGGAGGTGGTGGAGGGGGGGTATGGAGGTGGTGGAGGGGGGGTATGGAGGTGGTGGAGGGGGGGTATGGAGGTGGTGGAGGGTGGGTATGGAGGTGGTGGAGGGGGGGTATGGAGGTGGTGGAGGGTGGGTATGGAGGTGGTGGAGGGTGGGTATGGAGGTGGTGGAGGGTGGGTATGGAGGTGGTGGAGGGGGGGTATGGAGGTGGTGGAGGGGGGGTATGGAGGTGGTGGAGGGGGGGTATGGAGGTGGTGGAGGGGGGGTATGGAGGTGGTGGAGGGGGGTATGGAGGTGGTGTTGTGGAGGGGGGGTATGGAGGTGGTGGAGGGGGGTATGGAGGTGGTGGAGGGGTGTATGGAGGTGGTGGAGGGTAAGTATGGAGGTGGTGGAGGGTGGGTATGGAGGTGGTGGAGGGTGGGTATGGAGGTGGTGGAGGGTGGGGTATGGAGGTGGTGGAGGGTGGGTATGGAGGTGGTGGAGGGTGGGTATGGAGGTGGTGGAGGGTGGGTATGGAGGTGGTGGAGGGTGGGTATGGCGGTGGTGGAGGGTAGGTATGGAGGTGGTGGAGGGGGGTATGGAGGTGGTGGAGGGGGGGTATGGAGGTGGTGGAGAGGGGGTATGGAGGTGGTGGAGAGGGGGTATGGAGGTGGTGAAGGGGGGTATGGAGGTGGTGAAGGGTGGGTATGGAGGTGGTGCAGGGGGGTATGGAGGTGGTGCAGGGGGGTATGGAGGTGGTGGAGGGGGGGTATGGAGGTGGTGGAGGGGGGGTATGGAGGTGGTGGAGGGGGGGTATGGAGGTGGTGGAGGAGGGGTTTGGAGGTGGTGGAGGAGGGGTTTGGAGGTGGTGGAGGAGGGGTTTGGAGGTGGTGGAGGAGGGGTATGGTGGTGGTGGTGGCTGGGTATGGAGGTGGTGGAGGGGGCGTATGGAGGTGGTGGTGGGAGGTATGGAGGTGGTGGAGGGGGGTATTGAGGTGGTGGAGGGTGGGTATGGAGGTGGTGGAGGGTGGGTATGGTGGTGGTGGAGGAGGGGTTTGGAGGTGGTGGAGGAGGGGTTTGGAGGTGGTGGAGGAGGGGTTTGGAGGTGGTGGAGGAGGGGTTTGGAGGTGGTGGAGGAGGGGTATGGTGGTGGTGGTGGCTGGGTATGGAGGTGGTGGAGGGTGCGTATGGAGGTGGTGGAGGGAGGTATGGAGGTGGTGGAGGGGGGGTATTGAGGTGGTGGAGGGTGGGTATGGAGGTGGTGGAGGGTGGGTATGGTGGTGGTGGAGGGGGGGTATGGAGGTGGTGGAGGGTGGTATGGAGGTGGTGGAGGGGGGGTATGGAGGTGGTGGAGGGTGGGTATGGAGGTGGTGGAGGGGGGGTTTGGTGGTGGTGGAGGGGGGGTATGGTGGTGGTGGAGGGGTATGGAGGTGGTGGAGAGTGGTATGGAGGTGGTGGAGGGGGGGGTATGGAGGTGGTGGAGGGGGGGGTATGGAGGTGGTGGAGGGGGGGTATGGAGGTGGTGGAGGGGGGGTATGGAGGTGGTGGAGGGGGGTATGGAGGTGGTGGAGGGGGGTATGGAGGTGGTGGAGGAGGGTATGGAGGTGGTGGAGGGGGGTATGGAGGTGGTGGGGGGGAGGGGGGGGTATGGAGGTGGTGGAGGGGGGGTATGGAGGTGGTGGAGGGGGGGGTATGGAGGTGGTGGAGGGGGCGGTATGGAGGTGGTGGAGGGGGGGTATGGAGGTGGTGGAGGGGGGGGGGGTATGGAGGTGGTGGAGGGGGGGGGTATGGAGGTGGTGGAGGGTGGGTATGGAGGTGGTGGAGGGTGGGTATGGAGGTGGTGGAGGGGGGAGGGTGGGTGGGTATGGAGGTGGTGGAGGGGGGTATGGAGGTGGTGGAGGGGGGTATGGAGGTGGTGGAGGGGGGGTATGGAGGTGGTGGAGGGGGGGTATGGAGGTGGTGGAGGGGGGTATGGAGGTGGAGGGGGGGTATGGAGGTGGTGGAAGGGGGTATGGAGGTGGTGGAGGGGGGTATGGAGGTGGTGGAGGGGGGTGTGGGGGGAGGGGGGTATTGAGGTGGTGGAGGGGGGTATGGAGGTGGTGGAGGGGGGTATGGAGGTGGTGGAGGGGGGTATGGAGGTGGTGGAGGGGGGTATGGAGGTGGTGGATGGGGGTTATGGAGGTGGTGGAGGGGTGTATGGAGGTGGTGGAGGGGTGTATGGAGGTGGTGGAGGGGTGTATGGAGGTGGTGGAGGGGGGTATGGAGGTGGTGGAGGGGGGTATGGAGATGGTGGAGGGGGGTATGGAGATGGTGGAGGGGGGTATGTAGGTGGTGGAGAGGGTATGGAGGTGGTGGAGGGGGGGTATGGCGGTGGTGGAGGGGGGGTATGGCGGTGGTGGAGGGGGGTATGGTGGTGGTGGAGGGGGATACGGAGGTGGTGGAGGGGGGTATGCAGGGGGGGTATGGAGGTGGTGGAGGGGGGTATGCAGGAGGGTATGGAGGTGGTGGAGGGGGGTATGCAGGAGGGTATGGAGGTGGTGGAGGGGGGTATGGGTGGTGGATGGGGGTAGGAGGTGGTGGAGGGGGGTGGAGGTGGTGGAGGGGGGTTATGGAGGTGGTGGATGGGGGGGAGGTTATGGAGGTGGTGGATGGGGTGTATGGAGGTGGTGGAGGGGGGGTATGGAGGTGGTGGAGGGGTGGTATGGAGGTGGTGGAGGGGGGGTATGGAGGTGGTGGAGGAGGGGTATGGAGGTGGTGGAGGAGGGGTATGGAGGTGGTGGAGGAGGGGTATGGAGGTGGTGGAGGGTGGGTATGGAGGTGGTGGAGGGTGGGGTATGGAGGGGTGGAGGGTGGGTATGGAGGTGGTGGAGGGGGGGTATGGAGGTGGTGGAGGGGGGGTATGGAGGTGGTGGAGGGGGGGGGTATGGAGGTGGTGGAGGGGGGGTATGGAGGTGGTGGAGGGGGGGTATCGAGGTGGTGGAGGAGGGGGGGGTATGGAGGTGGTGGAGGAGGGGTTGGAGGTGGTGGAGGAGGGGGGGTTTGGAGGTGGTGGAGGAGGGGTTGGAGGTGGTGGAGGAGGGGTTTGGAGGTGGTGGAGGAGGGGTTTGGAGGTGGTGGAGGAGGGGTATGGTGGTGATGGTGGCTGGGTATGGTGGTGATGGTGGCTGGGTATGGAGGTGGTGGAGGGTGCGTATGGAGGTGGTGGAGGGAGGTATGGAGGTGGTGGAGGGGGGTATTGAGGTGGTTGAGGGTGGGTATGGAGGTGGTGGAGGGTGGGTATGGTGGTGGTGGAGGGGGGGTATGGAGGTGGTGGAGGGTGGTATGGAGGTGGTGGAGGGGGGGTATGGAGGTGGTGGAGGGTGGGTATGGAGGTGGTGGAGGGGGGGTTTGGTGGTGGTGGAGGGGGGGGGGTATGGTGGTGGTGGAGGAGGGGTATGGAGGTGGTGGAGAGTGGTATGGAGGTGGTGGAGGGGGGGGTATGGAGGTGGTGGAGGGGGGGGGGGAGGTGGTGGAGGGGGGTGGTGGAGGGGGGGTATGGAGGTGGTGGAGGGGGGGGTATGGAGGTGGTGGAGGGGGGTATGGAGGTGGTGGAGGAGGGTATGGAGGTGGGGAGGGGGGGTATGGAGGTGGTGCGGGAGGGGGGGGGGGGTATGGAGGTGGTGGAGGGGGGGGGGTATGGAGGTGGTGGAGGGGGGGGGGAGGTGGTGGAGGTGGTGGGAGGTGGGGGGGGGGGGAGGTATGGAGGTGGTGGAGGGGGGGGGGGTATGGAGGTGGTGGAGGGGGGTATGGAGGTGGTGGAGGGTGGGTATGGAGGTGGTGGAGGGGGGGTATGGAGGTGGTGGAGGGGGGGTATAGAGGTGGTGGAGGGGGGGTATGGAGGTGGTGGAGGGGGTATGGAGGTGGTGGAGGGGGGGTATGGAGGTGGTGGAAGGGGGGTATGGAGGTGGTGGTATGGAGGTGGTGCAGGGGGGGGTATGGAGGTGGTGGAGGGGGGGTATGGAGGTGGTGGAGGGGGGGGTATGGAGGTGGTGGAGGGGGTGTGGGGGAGGGGGGGTATGGAGGTTGGTGGAGGGGGTGGGGAGGGGGGAGGGGGGTATGGAGGTGGTGGAGGAGGGGTTTGGAGGTGGTGGAGGAGGGGTTTGGAGGTGGTGGAGGAGGGGTTTGGAGGTGGTGGAGGAGGGGTATGGTGGTGGTGGTGGAGGGTATGGTGGAGGAGGGTGCGTATGGAGGTGGTGGAGGGAGGTATGGAGGTGGTGGAGGGGGGTATTGAGGTGGTGGAGGGTGGGTATGGAGGTGGTGGAGGGTGGGTATGGTGGTGGTGGAGGAGGGGTTTGGAGGTGGTGGAGGAGGGGTTTGGAGGTGGGTGGAGGAGGGGTTGGAGGTGGTGGAGGAGGGGTTTGGAGGTGGTGGAGGAGGGGTATGGTGGTGGTGGGGGGTGGGTATGGAGGTGGTGGAGGGTGCGTATGGAGGTGGTGGAGGGAGGTATGGAGGTGGTGGAGGGGGGTATGCAGGTGGGGAGGGTGGGTATGGAGGTTTGGTGGAGGGTGGGTATGGTGGTGGTGGAGGGGGGGTATGGAGGTGGTGGAGGGTGGTATGGAGGTGGTGGAGGGGGGGGTATGGAGGTGGTGGAGGGGGGTATGGAGGTGGTGGAGGGGGGGTTGGTGGTGGTGGAGGTGGTGGAGGGGGGGTATGGAGGTGGTGGAGGGGGTATGGAGGTGGTGGAGGGGGGTATGGAGGTGGGTGGAGGGGGGGGTATGGAGGGGTGGTGGAGGGGGGGGGGGTATGGAGGTGGTGGAGGGGGGGTATGGAGGTGGTGGAGGGGGGGTATGGAGGTGGTGGAGGGGGGTATGGAGGTGGTGGAGGGGGGGTATGGAGGTGGTGGAGGGGGGGTATGGAGGTGGTGGAGGGGGGTATGGAGGTGGTGGAGGGGGGGGGGGTATGGAGGTGGTGGAGGGGGGGTATGGAGGTGGTGGAGGGGGGGGGTATGGAGGTGTGGTGGGGGGGGCGGTATGGAGGTGGTGGAGGGTGGGTAGGGGTGGTATGGAGGTGGTGGAGGGGGGGGGTTGGATGGAGGTGGTGGAGGGGGGGGGATGGAGGTGGTGGAGGGGGGGTATGGAGGTGGTGGAAGAGGGGTGGGGTATGGAGGAGTGGGGAGGTGGGGGGGGTATGGAGGTGGTGGAGGGGGGTATGGAGGTGGTGGAGGGGGGTATATGGAGGTGGTGGAGGGGGGTGGTGGAGGGGTGTATGGATGGAGGTGGTGGAGGGGGGTATGGAGGTGGTGGAGGGGGGTAGGAGGTGGTGGAGGGGGGTATGGGGTGGAGGGGGGTATGGAGGGTGGGGGGGGTATGGAGGGGTGGTGGAGGGTGGTTGGCGGTGGTGGATGGTGGTGGTGGAGGGGGGGTATGGAGGTGGTGGAGGGGAGGGTATGGTATGGAGGTGTTGGAGGGGGGTATGGAAATATGGAGGGGTGGAGGGGGGTTATGGAGGTGGGGGGGTGGTGGTATGGAGGTGGGTGGAGGGGGGGGGGGTTATGTGAGGGGGAGGGGGGGGTGGAGGGGGGGTATGGTGGAGGTGGTGGAGGAGGGGTATGTATGGAGGTGGTGGAGGGTGTATGTGGTGGTGGAGGGTATGGAGGTGGGGGAGGGGGGGTGGAGGTGGTGCAGGGTATGGAGGTGGTGGAGGGGGGGTATGGAGGGGTGGAGGTGGAGGGGGGGTATCGGGGTATGGAGGTGGTGGAGGGGGGAGGTATGGAGGGGGTGGAGGGGGGTATGGAGGTGGTGGAGGAGGGGTATGGAGGTGGTGGAGGGGGGGTATGGAGGTGGTGGCGGGAGGGGGGGTGGTGGAGTGGTGCGTATGGAGGGTGGAGGAGGAGGTAGGAGGTGGTGGAGGTGGGTGGAGGTGGTTGGTTATGGAGGTGGTGGAGGGGGGTATGTATGGAGGTGGTGGAGGGGGGTATTGTATGGGGGTGGTGGAGGGGGGTATGGAGGTGGTGGAGGGGAGGGGGTAGGGGGGGTATGGAGGAGGGTGGAGGGGGGTATGGTGGTGGTGGAGGGGGGGGTATGGAGGTGGTGGAGGGGGGTATGGAGGTGGTGGAGGGGGGGGTATGGTGGTGGAGGGGGGGTAGGAGGTAGGGGGGTATGGAGGGGGGTATGGAGGTGGTGGAGGGGGTATGGAGGAGGGGGGGGTATGGAGGTGGTGGGGGGGGGGGGTATGGTGGAGGGGGTAGGGAGGTGGAGGTGGTGGAGGGTGGGTATGGAGGGGGGGGTATGGAGGGTGGTGGGGGGGGTAGGGGGGTGGAGGGGGTATGGAGGTGGTGGAGGGGGTATGGATGGAGGTGGAGGTGGAGGGGGGTATGTAGAGTAGGAGGAAGACTCACAGGCTCCTTTTTTTGGGGGGGGCGGAGGACCCCTGTGAGTTGTACGACTCACAGGTACCTTTTTTTTTTGGCGAGTGGACCCCTGTGAGTTGTACGACTCACAGGTACCTTTTTGTTTTTTCTGGAAATTCGTGTGTAGCGCTTGGGGGTTTTCAGGTAAATTTTGTCAGTCACAGATTTTAGAAGTAAGGATTCTTATGAGAAAAATAATTTCCGAGACTTAGAAGTTTTGTTAAGGGCTTATGGGACAAATTCAAGTAACGTATGTAGCTCTTTAGGGGTTCCCATGAGAACTCTACGGACATATTTACATGTTTTCAACTTAGAAAAATCGTCTATGTAAGCCTTAGTTATTCATATAAATTTAGAAAATCACCTGTGTAAGTCATGGGTTTCAAGGTTTCGTACATCACACCCCCCTCCCTCCCCCCTTACTCGCAAATCTCTCGCGTCACCTTTATTTACTTTACGCCCGGCCAGCCAGTCGGCTCTTATCATATCTTATCTTCTCCATAATATCTCGACCGTCCCTCCTCTCTCTCTCTCTCCCCTCCTATTTCCTTACAACTATTTTCAGAGTTTTCAAATAATCATAGAAGTTTATTTATATGTTTATGACCGAATTTGTTAAAAGGACCATTTTCAGAGAATATTGTCTTAGATGTTTGGTTAAGGAAAAACAGACCACTTATCCATAACATTTAGTTTTATATCCATTTACGGCTATTTCGCCTGTAATCTGTGAAAAAACTTGACAGAGTCCATTTTATACCCAATTTTCGGCAGAGTCCAGTTTATGCTCAAATTCGCCAGAGTTACTTTGAGAGCAAAATTAGTCAGAGGACAGTTTTAAGCTCATATTTCATCAGAGTCCCAATATCATGAAACAGAAATTCACCAGAGTCTACTTTGAGAGCAAAATTAGTCAGAGACAGTATTTAGCTCATATTTCATCAGAGTCCAATTTATACCTAAAAATGAAAAGAGTCTACTTTATATAGCAAAATTAGTCAGAGACAGTTTTCAGCTCATATTTCATCAGAGTCCAATTAGCAACAGAAATTCGCCAGAGTTTACTTTGAGAGCAAATTCATCAGTGTCCTGTAATCTGTGAAAATTTGACAGAGGACCATTTTATACCCAATTTTCGCCAGAGTCCAGTTTATGCTCAAATTCGCCAGAGGCTACTTAATAGCAAAATTCATCAGAGTCCAGTTTTCTAGCAAATTTTATCAGTGTCCTGTAATCTGTGAAAATTTGACAGAGTCCAGTTCTTGATCGAAATTCATCAGAGTCCAGTTTATACCGAAAATTCGCCAGAGTCTACTTTGTGCCAAATATTCAGAGTCCAGTTCATGATCGAAATTAATCAGAGTCCAATAAAGACCCAAATTTGACAGAGACCACATTTTCGCTACTAGCAGTCCAATCCCCCTGAACTTTTAAACAGTCATATATTCAGACGTAGTAAATAAGATCAAGTCAGTTAATGAGCTAGCTCTTGGCCCCAACCTCTTCCAACCTCAAGTCTTTGTAAATAAACCATCAATTTCCCCGGAAATTTTTACCCTCTGTATTTCAGACATAGTAAATATGAAGTAACAAATATAAAAACTCTAGCTCTTGTCCTCTGTCCAAGTTCACTCTCATGTAAATTCATTACTATCAGTCCAAATCCCCCTGAGATTTAAACACTCAACTACATTTTCAGACATAGTAAATAAGATCAAGTCATTACCGAGCGCCAGCTCTTGTCCCCTGTATTTGCATATTTCTCTATATTCAGCTGTGTTCTTCACTTTTTGTCCGTGTTTTTCTGTGTTCATTCCATGTTCTAAAAAGGTTCACAGTCCCATTCAGTTCATATTTCACAAGTATCTCCATTTTTTCGTGTAATCTTTCTATAGTCTCATTATGTCTCTCTACAAATTCTAGTCATATTTTCCATGTTTTCATGGTCATCACATGTTCTCTTTACAAACTTTTATACTCAATATTCATGCTAACTTCCATATTTTGTGTTCGTTGTCAATATTCATATTCCTCTACAAGTTCATGTTCCTCACAAGATCACTTCGTTTTTCACCTTCACTTACATTTTTCTACATTCTTTGTCATATTTCTATGTTCTTCACAAGTCCATTGTTCATTCTTTGTATTCCCTATTCTCCTTATCATGTTTCATGTTCTCTGTAAGTTCATATTCCCAGCAATGTTCAATGTATTCATCAACTTTCTTACATATGTTCTTTGCCATGTTCCCCATATGTTCTCTGGGGTTTTTCCCCTATCTAACATTCCTTAACTAAAAAAATCTTTCACCAATCAACTAAAAACATAGTCCACTTCGTATTTCTCAACTAAAATTATTATCCAGTCAACTAAAAATAGTCAGAAATAGCCTCGTTCAACACTGTTCTTAACTAGTAAAACAAACCTTTCCTCTAGCTAAAAATTGTCAAAGGAAACTTTCTTCAGCACTTCTTAACAGTCGCTATGTTTCATCAAGTAAGAAAAAATTGTCAAAGGAATCTTTCCAACACACTGTTCATAAACTAAACTTATTCCCTAGTCATCAGAAAATAACCGTGTTCTTCATGTTCATTGTCATTTCATAACTAAAAATTATCCATCAATCAGCAGAAAAAGTCATATTCATCATTTCGTAACAGCCATTATGTTTTCGTCAAGTAAGAAAATATAGTCAAAGATATCTATCATCGCCGTTCTTAACTGACATTTATACTGTGTGGAGCACTAAAAAATAGTCACAGAAAATAGCCTCATTCAACACCGTTCTTAAATAAAACAGCCTTCGCTTAGCTAAAATTGTCAAAGGAATCTTTTCAGCACTGTTCATAACTAACTTTATCCATAGTCAAGTAAGAAAATATAGTCAAAGATATCTATCACGTCGTTCTTAAACTGGCATTATACTTTGTGGAGCACTAAATAGTCACTGTGTCATATTTGTCTTTTTCCTCAACTAAAAGAGTCAAATGTAACTTTTTCAACACTTTCGTAACTAAATTATATGTCGCTAAGTAAGAAAAATAGTCAAATGTAACTTTTTCAGCACTTTCATAAAAATTATATGTCCTAAGTAAGAAAAATAGTCAAAGGTGCTCTCCGTAACACCAAGTTACTCTTCGAGATAACAAAAAGACGCTCTCAAACACTCAAAATTTACTCGCATCCTCAAAGTTATTCTCAGTCATCAAAAAGTTAATCTCAGTCATCAAAATGCTATTCTCCAAGTAGCCTTTCATTCATCAGAGAACTTTCTAAGACATCTTCGTTCATTAAAGTTAATCTCAGAGGCATAAAAGTTATTCTCGGAGCTATCAAAAAGTTAATCTCTAAAACAACAAAAGTTAATCTCTGTCATCAAAGTTGATCTGCAAGATATCTTCGAGACATCAAAGTTACTTTTCATTACATCAAAGACGCATTCAAATACTACCCATGTTCTCAGAAGTCATTCTCAAAATCATCAAAGTTATTCAGAGCTAACAAAATACTACTCATGTTCTCAAAGACATTCTCAAAGTCATCTAAAGTTATTCTCTAAGACATCAAAGTTATTCTAAGAGTTATCAAAAGTTATTCTCAGTCATGATATGTTATTCTCTAACACACTTCCATTCATCAAAGACATTCTCTAAGCCCTCAAAGTTATTCTCTAAGACAACAAAGTCATTCCCAGTCATCAAAAAGTTATTCTTCGAAACATAAAATTTGCTCTGTAAGATATCTTCGTTCATCAAACTTATTCTCAGAGATATCTAAAGTTATTCTCAGAACAATCAAAAGTTATTCTAAGACAACAAAGTCATTCCCAGTCATCAAAAAGTTATTCTTCGAAACATAAAATTTGCTCTGTAAGATATCTTCGTTCATCAAACTTATTCTCAGAGATATCTAAAGTTATTCTCAGAACAATCAAAAGTTATTCTAAGACAACAAAAGTTATTCTCAGAGTTACCCAAAGCTATTCTCAGAGTCACCTTCGTTCGTCAGAGAAACTTTCAAAACATCTTTGTTCATCAAACTTGTTTTCAAAGTCATCAAAAGTTAATCTAAGACATCTTCTTTCATCAAAGTTATTTTCAGAGACATCTAAAGTTATTCTCAGAGCTATCAAACTTGTTCTCAGAGTCATCAAATGTTATTCTCGAAGTCATTTGATGACTCTGAGAACAAGTTTGATAGCTCTGAGAATAACTTTAGATGTCTCTGAAAATAACTTTGATGAAAGAAGATGTCTTAGATTAACTTTTGATGACTTTGAAAACAAGTTTGATGAACAAAGATGTTTTGAAAGTTTCTCTACGAACGAAGGTGACTCTGAGAATAGCTTTGGGTAACTCTGAGAATAACTTTTGTTGTCTTAGAATAACTTTTGATTGTTCTGAGAATAACTTTAGATATCTCTGAGAATAAGTTTGATGAACGAAGATATCTTACAGAGCAAATTTTATGTTTCGAAGAATAACTTTTTGATGACTGGGAATGACTTTGTTGTCTTAGAATAACTTTTGATTGTTCTGAGAATAACTTTAGATATCTCTGAGAATAAGTTTGATGAACGAAGATATCTTACAGAGCAAATTTTATTTTCGAAGAAAAACTTTTTGATGACTGGGAAGACTTTGTTGTCTTAGAGAATAACTTTGAGGGCTTAGAGAATGTCTTTGATGAATGGAATGTGTTAGAGAATAACATATCATGACTGAGAATAATTTTGATAACTCTTAGAAAAACTTTGATGTCTTAGAGAATAACTTTAGATGACTTTGAGAATGTCTTTGAGAACATGAGTAGTATTTTGTTAGCTCTGAATAACTTTATGATTTGAGAATGACTTCTGAGAACATGGGTAGTATTTGAATGCGTCTTTGATGTAATGAAAAGTAACTTTGATGTCTCGAAGATATCTTGCAGATCAACTTTGATGACAGAGATTAACTTTTGTTGTTTTAGAGATTAACTTTTTGATAGCTCCGAGAATAACTTTTATGCCTCGAGATTAACTTTAATGAACGAAGATGTCTTAGAAAGTTCTCTGATGAATGAAAGGCTACTTGGAGAATAGCATTTTGATGACTGAGATTAACTTTTTGATGACTGAGAATAACTTTGAGGATGCGAGTAAATTTTTGAGTGTTTGAGAGCGTCTTTTTGTTATCTCGAAGAGTAACTTTGGTGTTACGGAGAGCACCTTTGACTATTTTTCTTACTTAATGACATATAATTTTTATGAAAGTGCTGAAAAAGTTACATTTGACTATTTTTCTTACTTAGCGACATATAATTTTAGTTACGAAAGTGTTGAAAAAGTTACATTTGACTCTTTTAGTTGAGGAAAAAGACAAATATGACGACAGTGACTATTTTAGTGCTCCACAAAGTTAATGCCAGTTAAGAACGACGATGATAGATATCTTTGACTATATTTTCTTACTTGACTATGGATAAAGTTAGTTATGAACAGTGCTGAAAAGATTCCTTTGACAATTTTTAGCTAAGCGAAAGGCTGTTTAGTTAAGAACGGTGTTGAATGAGGCTATTTCTGACTATTTTTAGTGCTCCACAAAGTATAAATGTCAGTTAAGAACGGCGATGATAGATATCTTTGACTATATTTTCTTACTTGACGAAAAATAAGGCTGTTACGAAATGATGAATATGACTTTTTTGCTGATTGATGGATAATTTTAGTTATAAATGACAATGAAACATGAAGAACACGGTTATTTTCTGATGACTAGGGAATAAGTTTAGTTATGAACAGTGTTGGAAAGATTCCTTTGACAATTTTTTCTTTTGATGAAACATAGCGACTGTTAAGAAAGTGCTGAAAGAAGTTTCCTTTGACAATTTTTAGCTAAGAGAAAGGTTGTTTTAGTTAAGAACAGTGTTGAACGAGGCTATTTCTGACTATTTTTAGTTGACTGGATAATAAGTTTAGTTGAGAAATGACGAAAGTGATATTTTTTAGTTGATTGGTGAAAGATTTTTTAGTTAAGGAATGTTAGATAGGGGAAAAACCCAGAGAACATATGGGGAACATGGCAAAGAACATATGTAAGAAAAGTTGATGAATACAGTGAACATGTGGGAATATGAACTTACAGAGAACATGAAAACATGATAAGGGAATAGGGAATACAAAGAATGAACAATGGACTTGTGAAGAACATAGAGAATATGACAAAGAATGTAAAAACATGTAAGTGAAGGTGAAAAACGAAGTGATCTTGTGAGGAACATGAACTTGTAGAGGAATATGAATATTGACAACGAACACAAAATATGGAAGTTAGCATGAATATTGAGTATAAAAGTTGTAAAAGAACATGTGATGAACATGAAAACATGGAAAATATGACTAGAATTTGTAGAGAACATAATGAGACTAAGAGAAAGATTACAGAAAAAATGGAGATACTTGTGAAAATATGAACTGAATGGGACTGTGAACATTTGTAGAACATGGAATGAACACAGAAAACACGGACAAAAAGTGAAGAACACAGCTGAATAAGAGAAAATATGCAAAACAGGGGGACAAGAGCTGGAGCTCGGTAACTGACTTGATCTTATTTACTATGTCTGAAAATGTAGTTGAGTGTTTAAATCTCAGGGGGATTTGGACTGATAGTAATGAATTTACATGAGTGAACTTGGACAGAGGACAAGAGCTAGAGTTTTATATTTGTTACTTCATATTTACTATGTCTGAAATACAGAGGGTAAAAATTTCGGGGAAATTGATGGTTTATTTACAAAGACTTGAGGGTGGAAGAGGGGGGGGACAAGAGCTGGAGCTCATTAACTGACTTGATCTTATTTACTATGTCTGAAATATGACTGTTTAAAATTTCAGGGGGATTGGACTGCTAGTAGCGAAAATGTGGTCTCTGTCAAATTTGGGTCTTTAATTGGACTCTGATTAATTTCGATCATGAACGGACTCTGAATATTTGGCACAAAGTAGACTCTGGCGAATTTTCGGTATAAACTGGACTCTGATGAATTTCGATCAAGAACGGACTTGTCAAATTTTCACAGATTACAGGCACTGATGAAATTTGCTAGAAAACTGGACTCTGATAATTTTGCTATTAAAGTAGACTCTGGCGAATTTGAGCATAAACTGGACTCTGAGAAATTGGTATAAAATGGTCTCTGTCAAATTTTCACAGATTACAGGACATGATGAAATTTGCTCTCAAAGTAGACTCTGGCGAATTTCTGTTGATAATTGGACTCTGATGAAATATGAGCTGAAAACTGTCTCTGACTAATTTTGCTATTAAAGTAACTCTGTTCATTTTTAGGTATAAATTGGACTCTGATGAAATATGAGCTAAATACTGTCCGACTAATTTTGCTCTCAAAGTAGACTCTGGTGAATTTCTGTTGAAATTGGACTCTGATGAAATATGAGCTTAAAACTGTCTCTGACTAATTTTGCTCTCAAAGTAGACTCTGGCGAATTTGAGCATAAACTGGACTCTGCCGAAAATTGGGTATAAAATGGACTCTGTCAAGTTTTCACAGATTACAGGCGAAATAGCCGTAAATGGATATAAAACTAAATGTTATGGATAAGTGGTCTTTTTCCTTAAAAAACATCTAAGACAATATTCTCTGAAAATGGTCCTTTTACAAATTCGGTCATAAACATATAAATAAACTTCTATGATTATTTGAAAACTCTGAAAATAGTTGTAGGAAATAGGAGGAGGAGAGAGAGAGAGAGGAGGGACGGTCGAGATATTATGGAGAAGATAAGATATGATAAGAGCCGACTGGCTGGCCGGGCGTAAAGTAAATAAAGGTGACGCGAGAGATTGCGAGGTAAGGGGGGAGGGAGGGGGGTGTGATGTACGAAACCTTGAAAACCATGACTTACACGGTGATTTTCTAAATTTATTGAATAACTAAGGCTTACATAGACGATTTTTCTAAGTTGAAAACATGTAAAATATGTCCGTAGAGTTTCTTGGAAACCCTAAAGAGCTACATACATTACTTGAATTTGTCCCATAAGCCCTTAACAAACTTCTAAGTCTCGGAAATTATTTTTCTCATAAGAAATCCTTACTTCTAAAATCTGTGACTGAAAAAATTTACCTGAAAACCCCCAAGCGCTACCACGAATTTCCAGAAAAAACAAAAAAGGTACCTGTGAGTCGTACAACTCACAGGGGTCCACTCGCCAAAAAAAAAAAAGGTACCTGTGAGTCGAAACTCACAGGGGTCCTCCGCCCCCCCCAAAAAAAAAGGAGCCTGTGAGTCTTCCTCCCTACTACGTGGGGGGGTGTGGGGGGGGGGGGGGGGTATTGAGGTGGTGGAGGGGGGTATGGAGGTGGTGGAGGGGGGTATGGAGGTGGTGGAGGGGGGGTATGGAGGTGGGGGGGGGTATGGAGGTGGTGGAGGGGGGGTTGGAGGTGGTGGGGGGGGTTTGGAGGTGGGGAGGGGGGGTAGGAGGGGTGGAGGGGGGTATGGAGATGGTGGAGGGGGGTATGGAGATGGTGGGGGGGGTATGTAGGGGGTGGAGGGGGGTATGGAGGTGGTGGAGGGGGGGTAGGCGGTGGTGGAGGGGGGTATGGTGGTGGTGGAGGGGGTACGGAGTGGTGGAGGGGGGTATGCAGGGGGGGTATGGAGGTGGTGGGGGGGGTATGCAGGAGGGTAGGAGGTGGTGGAGGGGGGTATGCGGAGGGTATGGAGGTGGTGGAGGGGGGGGCAGGAGGGTATGGAGGTGGTGGAGGGGGGTATGGAAATGGTGGAGGGGGGTATGGAGGTGGTGGATGGGGGTTTGTATGGAGGTGGTGGAGGGGTGTATGGAGGTGGTAGGGGGGGTATGGAGGTTGGAGGGGGGGTAGGAGGTGGTGGAGGGGGGTTGGAGGTGGTGGAGGGGTGTATGGAGGTGGTGGAGGGGTGTATGGAGGTGGTGGATGGGTGTATGGAGGTGGTGGGGGGGGGTTGGAGGTGGTGGGGGTGCTATGGAGGTGGTGGAGGGGGGTATGGGGTGGTGGAGGGTGGTATGGAGGTGGTGGAGGTGGTATGGAGGGGTGGAGGGGGGGTATTGAGGTGGTGGAGGGTGCGTATGGAGGGGTGGGGGGGTATGGAGGTGGTGGAGGGTGGGTATGGTGGTGGATGAGGGGGGTATGGAGGTGGTGGAGGGTTATGGAGGTGGTGGAGTGGGGTTTGGAGGTGGTGGAGGGTGGGTATGGAGGTGGTGGAGGGGGGGTAGGGGTGGTGGAGGGGGGGTATGTAGGTGGTGGAGGGGGTATGGAGGTGGTGGGGGGGTTTATGGCGGTAGTGGAGGGGGGTTATGGTGGTGGTGGAGGGGGGTATGGTGGTGGGGAGGGGGTGGAGGTGGTGGAGGGGGGTATGCAGGGGGGTTATGGAGGTGGTGGAGGGGGGTATGGGAGGGTATGGAGGTGGTGGGGGGGGGATAGGGGGTGGTGGAGGGGGGTATGAAGGGGGTATGGAGGTGGTGGAGGGGGGTATGGGAAGGTGGAGGGGGGTATGGAGGTGGTGGAAGGGGGTATGGAGGTGTGGATGGGGGGGGTTATGGAGGTGGGGAGGGGCGTATGGAGGTGGTGGGGGGCGTATGGAGGTGGTGGAGGGGGGTATGGTGG
>NW_025563900.1:0-26767 GCF_020424385.1 Procambarus clarkii | reverse complement strand
GTGTGTGTTAGTGAGAAATAAATGTAGTTTATAAATAAACCTCCAAAGGATACCTGATCAACCAGGCTGTGACTCGTACGTCAGGCTGCGAGCAGCCGCTTCCAACAGCCTGGTTGATCAGAACGGCAACCAGGAGGCCTGGTCGACGACCGGGCTGCGGGGACGCTAAGCCCCGGAAGCACCTCAAGGTAACCTCAAGGTAGTTGATATAAAAGAGGATAAATACATTTGTTAGAAAGGCGGGGTCCAAGAGCTAATAACTCGATTTTGCAGACAAAAATAGTAAATACAAGGAATAAATACACACACACACACATATACATTAGTTGATAAAGGACTGTTTTGTGTGTATACCTATGTATACTATTGTCAGGAGCGGCAGACAAGTGCAGCTATGTGTTTTTATGTGTACCTGCAATTGGACTGACATGTGTACGGTAATTATCTGTGTGTTAATTGTAAAAGGAACATATTAGTGAACGTTTTTTTATATAAATTGAATGACATATATACATGTACGTGTGTTTAGTGGTACTGTAATTTACATACTTTCCAGGTTTATGTTTGAATTACATAGTATCCCATCATTGTCTCATTTTTTGTTACTATTTTGCTGTTCATTCTCAATCTCTCTGACTCCCGAGGACCATTTGAGCTCATGTGTGTTTATTAAAGGAAAATAATCATATTTTGTTTACAAAGTAACTTGTACTTATTTTGTAAAATAACTTTTTCAAAGAAAAGGTAATTTTCTAGTAAGCATTTATTTTCCTAACATACAAGTCAATTACTCACTACCTTACAGCAGTCAGGAACACTTTTGTTTCTATCTCTTCACAACGTCTTTTACATAAATACCCTATCTTAACAAATTCAATCATTAAATTCATAACTGGCAACTCCCCCCGCCCCTTCCCCCCCCCCCCCCCTCCTCCACAGGTCCAAGGCCACCAAGTGACTAACCCCACACCAACTCCCCAACCCAGGAAGCATCATTCCTTTCCCTATCCTCTCCCAAATTATGTTTTTGACGAGTACACGCACTACGGGGCCAGACAGCTGAGTAGACAGTGCTCTCAACTCGTAATCCTAGCGTCCGTGTTCGATCCTCCGGTGATGGCAGAAACAAAACTGGGCAGTTTCTTTCACCCTGTTGTTCCTGTTACCTAGCAGTAAATAAGTACCTGGGATTTAAACAGCTGTTACGGGCTGCTTCCTGTGTGTGTGTTGTGTGTGTGTGTGTGTGTGTGTGTACTCACCTATTTGTGCTTGCGGGGGTTGAGCTTTGGTTCTTTGGTCTCACTTCTCAACTGTCAATCAACTGGTGTACAGATTCCTGAGCCTACTGGGCTCTATCATATCTACATTTGAAACTGTGTATGGAGTCAGCCTCCACCACATCACTGCCTAATGCATTCCATCCGTTAACTACTCTGACACTGAAAAAGTTCCTTCTAACGTCTCTGTGGCTCATGTGAGTACTCAGTTTCCATCTGTGTCCCCTTGTTTGCGTCCCACCAGTGTTGAATAGTTTATCCTTGTTTACGCGGTCGATTCCTCTGAGGGTTGTGTAGGTTGTGATCATGTCTCCCCTTACTCTTCTGTCTTCCAGTGTCGCAAGGTGCTTTTCCCGCAGCCTTTCCTCGTAACGTATGCCTCTTAGTTCTGGGACTAGTCTAGTGGCATACCTTTGGACTTTTTCCTGCTTCATCTTGTGCTTGACAAGATACGGGCTCCATGCTGGGGCCGCATACTCCAGGATTGGTCTTACATATGTGGTGTACAAGATTCTGAATGATTCCTTACACAGGTTCCTGAAAGCTGTTCTGATGTTAGGCAGTCCCGCATATGCCGCAGACGTTATTCTTTTTATTTGGGCTTCAGGAGACAGGTTTGGTGTGATATCAACTCCTAGATCTTTCTCTCAGTCCGTTTCATTAAGTTCTTCATCTCCTATTCTGAATCCTGTGTCTGGCCTCCTGTTTCCACTGTGTGTGTGTGTGTGTGTGCGTGTGTGTGTGTGTGTGTGTGTTAGTGAGAAATAAATGTAGTTTATAAATAAACCTCCAAAGGATACCTGATCAACCAGGCTGTGACTCGTACGTCAGGCTGCGAGCAGCCGCGTCCAACAGCCTGGTTGATCAGAACGGCAACCAGGAGGCCTGGTCGACGACCGGGCTGCGGGGACGCTAAGCCCCGGAAGCACCTCAAGGTAACCTCAAGGTAGTTGATATAAAAGAGGATAAATACATTTGTTAGAAAGGCGGGGTCCAAGAGCTAATAACTCGATTTTGCAGACAAAAATAGTAAATACAAGGAATAAATACACACACACACACATATACATTAGTTGATAAAGGACTGTTTTGTGTGTATACCTATGTATACTATTGTCAGGAGCGGCAGACAAGTGCAGCTATGTGTTTTTATGTGTACCTGCAATTGGACTGACATGTGTACGGTAATTATCTGTGTGTTAATTGTAAAAGGAACATATTAGTGAACGTTTTTTTATATAAATTGAATGACATATATACATGTACGTGTGTTTAGTGGTACTGTAATTTACATACTTTCCAGGTTTATGTTTGAATTACATAGTATCCCATCATTGTCTCATTTTTTGTTACTATTTTGCTGTTCATTCTCAATCTCTCTGACTCCCGAGGACCATTTGAGCTCATGTGTGTTTATTAAAGGAAAATAATCATATTTTGTTTACAAAGTAACTTGTACTTATTTTGTAAAATAACTTTTTCAAAGAAAAGGTAATTTTCTAGTAAGCATTTATTTTCCTAACATACAAGTCAATTACTCACTACCTTACAGCAGTCAGGAACACTTTTGTTTCTATCTCTTCACAACGTCTTTTACATAAATACCCTATCTTAACAAATTCAATCATTAAATTCATAACTGGCAACTCCCCCCGCCCCTTCCCCCCCCCCCCTCCTCCACAGGTCCAAGGCCACCAAGTGACTAACCCCACACCAACTCCCCAACCCAGGAAGCATCATTCCTTTCCCTATCCTCTCCCAAATTATGTTTTTGACGAGTACACGCACTACGGGGCCAGACAGCTGAGTAGACAGTGCTCTCAACTCGTAATCCTAGCGTCCGTGTTCGATCCTCCGGTGATGGCAGAAACAAAACTGGGCAGTTTCTTTCACCCTGTTGTTCCTGTTACCTAGCAGTAAATAAGTACCTGGGATTTAAACAGCTGTTACGGGCTGCTTCCTGTGTGCGTGTGTGTGTGTGTGTGTGTGTACTCACCTATTTGTGCTTGCGGGGGTTGAGCTTTGGTTCTTTGGTCTCACCTCTCAACTGTCAATCAACTGGTGTACAGATTCCTGAGCCTACTGGGCTCTATCATATCTACATTTGAAACTGTGTATGGAGTCAGCCTCCACCACATCACTGCCTAATGCATTCCATCCGTTAACTACTCTGACACTGAAAAAGTTCCTTCTAACGTCTCTGTGGCTCATGTGAGTACTCAGTTTCCATCTGTGTCCCCTTGTTTGCGTCCCACCAGTGTTGAATAGTTTATCCTTGTTTACGCGGTCGATTCCTCTGAGGGTTGTGTAGGTTGTGATCATGTCTCCCCTTACTCTTCTGTCTTCCAGTGTCGCAAGGTGCTTTTCCCGCAGCCTTTCCTCGTAACGTATGCCTCTTAGTTCTGGGACTAGTCTAGTGGCATACCTTTGGACTTTTTCCTGCTTCATCTTGTGCTTGACAAGATACGGGCTCCATGCTTTAGCCGCATACTCCAGGATTGGTCTTACATATGTGGTGTACAAGATTCTGAATGATTCCTTACACAGGTTCCTGAAAGCTGTTCTGATGTTAGGCAGTCCCGCATATGCCGCAGACGTTATTCTTTTTATGTGGGCTTCAGGAGACAGGTTTGGTGTGATATCAACTCCTAGATCTTTCTCTCAGTCCGTTTCATTAAGTTCTTCATCTCCTATTCTGAATCCTGTGTCTGGCCTCCTGTTTCCACTGTGTGTGTGTGTGTGTGTGCGTGTGTGTGTGTGTGTGTGTTAGTGAGAAATAAATGTAGTTTATAAATAAACCTCCAAAGGATACCTGATCAACCAGGCTGTGACTCGTACGTCAGGCTGCGAGCAGCCGCGTCCAACAGCCTGGTTGATCAGAACGGCAACCAGGAGGCCTGGTCGACGACCGGGCTGCGGGGACGCTAAGCCCCGGAAGCACCTCAAGGTAACCTCAAGGTAGTTGATATAAAAGAGGATAAATACATTTGTTAGAAAGGCGGGGTCCAAGAGCTAATAACTCGATTTTGCAGACAAAAATAGTAAATACAAGGAATAAATACACACACACACACATATACATTAGTTGATAAAGGACTGTTTTGTGTGTATACCTATGTATACTATTGTCAGGAGCGGCAGACAAGTGCAGCTATGTGTTTTTATGTGTACCTGCAATTGGACTGACATGTGTACGGTAATTATCTGTGTGTTAATTGTAAAAGGAACATATTAGTGAACGTTTTTTTATATAAATTGAATGACATATATACATGTACGTGTGTTTAGTGGTACTGTAATTTACATACTTTCCAGGTTTATGTTTGAATTACATAGTATCCCATCATTGTCTCATTTTTTGTTACTATTTTGCTGTTCATTCTCAATCTCTCTGACTCCCGAGGACCATTTGAGCTCATGTGTGTTTATTAAAGGAAAATAATCATATTTTGTTTACAAAGTAACTTGTACTTATTTTGTAAAATAACTTTTTCAAAGAAAAGGTAATTTTCTAGTAAGCATTTATTTTCCTAACATACAAGTCAATTACTCACTACCTTACAGCAGTCAGGAACACTTTTGTTTCTATCTCTTCACAACGTCTTTTACATAAATACCCTATCTTTACAAATTCAATCATTAAATTCATAACTGGCAACTCCCCCCTCCCCTTCCCCCCCCCCCTCCTCCACAGGTCCAAGGCCACCAAGTGACTAACCCCACACCAACTCCCCAACCCAGGAAGCATCATTCCTTTCCCTATCCTCTCCCAAATTATGTTTTTGACGAGTACACGCACTACGGGGCCAGACAGCTGAGTAGACAGTGCTCTCAACTCGTAATCCTAGCGTCCGTGTTCGATCCTCCGGTGATGGCAGAAACAAAACTGGGCAGTTTCTTTCACCCTGTTGTTCCTGTTACCTAGCAGTAAATAAGTACCTGGGATTTAAACAGCTGTTACGGGCTGCTTCCTGTGTGTGTGTGTGTGTGTGTGTGTGTGTACTCACCTATTTGTGCTTGCGGGGGTTGAGCTTTGGTTCTTTGGTCTCACCTCTCAACTGTCAATCAACTGGTGTACAGATTCCTGAGCCTACTGGGCTCTATCATATCTACATTTGAAACTGTGTATGGAGTCAGCCTCCACCACATCACTGCCTAATGCATTCCATCCGTTAACTACTCTGACACTGAAAAAGTTCCTTCTAACGTCTCTGTGGCTCATGTGAGTACTCAGTTTCCATCTGTGTCCCCTTGTTTGCGTCCCACCAGTGTTGAATAGTTTATCCTTGTTTACGCGGTCGATTCCTCTGAGGGTTGTGTAGGTTGTGATCATGTCTCCCCTTACTCTTCTGTCTTCCAGTGTCGCAAGGTGCTTTTCCCGCAGCCTTTCCTCGTAACGTATGCCTCTTAGTTCTGGGACTAGTCTAGTGGCATACCTTTGGACTTTTTCCTGCTTCATCTTGTGCTTGACAAGATACGGGCTCCATGCTGGGGCCGCATACTCCAGGATTGGTCTTACATATGTGGTGTACAAGATTCTGAATGATTCCTTACACAGGTTCCTGAAAGCTGTTCTGATGTTAGGCAGTCCCGCATATGCCGCAGACGTTATTCTTTTTATGTGGGCTTCAGGAGACAGGTTTGGTGTGATATCAACTCCTAGATCTTTCTCTCAGTCCGTTTCATTAAGTTCTTCATCTCCTATTCTGAATCCTGTGTCTGGCCTCCTGTTTCCACTGTGTGTGTGTGTGTGTGTGCGTGTGTGTGTGTGTGTGTGTTAGTGAGAAATAAATGTAGTTTATAAATAAACCTCCAAAGGATACCTGATCAACCAGGCTGTGACTCGTACGTCAGGCTGCGAGCAGCCGCGTCCAACAGCCTGGTTGATCAGAACGGCAACCAGGAGGCCTGGTCGACGACCGGGCTGCGGGGACGCTAAGCCCCGGAAGCACCTCAAGGTAACCTCAAGGTAGTTGATATAAAAGAGGATAAATACATTTGTTAGAAAGGCGGGGTCCAAGAGCTAATAACTCGATTTTGCTGACAAAAATAGTAAATACAAGGAATAAATACACACACACACACATATACATTAGTTGATAAAGGACTGTTTTGTGTGTATACCTATGTATACTATTGTCAGGAGCGGCAGACAAGTGCAGCTATGTGTTTTTATGTGTACCTGCAATTGGACTGACATGTGTACGGTAATTATCTGTGTGTTAATTGTAAAAGGAACATATTAGTGAACGTTTTTTTATATAAATTGAATGACATATATACATGTACGTGTGTTTAGTGGTACTGTAATTTACATACTTTCCAGGTTTATGTTTGAATTACATAGTATCCCATCATTGTCTCATTTTTTGTTACTATTTTGCTGTTCATTCTCAATCTCTCTGACTCCCGAGGACCATTTGAGCTCATGTGTGTTTATTAAAGGAAAATAATCATATTTTGTTTACAAAGTAACTTGTACTTATTTTGTAAAATAACTTTTTCAAAGAAAAGGTAATTTTCTAGTAAGCATTTATTTTCCTAACATACAAGTCAATTACTCACTACCTTACAGCAGTCAGGAACACTTTTGTTTCTATCTCTTCACAACGTCTTTTACATAAATACCCTATCTTAACAAATTCAATCATTAAATTCATAACTGGCAACTCCCCCCGCCCCTTCCCCCCCCCCTCCTCCACAGGTCCAAGGCCACCAAGTGACTAACCCCACACCAACTCCCCAACCCAGGAAGCATCATTCCTTTCCCTATCCTCTCCCAAATTATGTTTTTGACGAGTACACGCACTACGGGGCCAGACAGCTGAGTAGACAGTGCTCTCAACTCGTAATCCTAGCGTCCGTGTTCGATCCTCCGGTGATGGCAGAAACGAAACTGGGCAGTTTCTTTCACCCTGTTGTTCCTGTTACCTAGCAGTAAATAAGTACCTGGGATTTAAACAGCTGTTACGGGCTGCTTCCTGTGTGTGTGTGTGTGTGTGTGTGTGTGTGTACTCACCTATTTGTGCTTGCGGGGGTTGAGCTTTGGTTCTTTGGTCTCACCTCTCAACTGTCAATCAACTGGTGTACAGATTCCTGAGCCTACTGGGGTCTATCATATCTACATTTGAAACTGTGTATGGAGTCAGCCTCCACCACATCACTGCCTAATGCATTCCATCCGTTAACTACTCTGACACTGAAAAAGTTCCTTCTAACGTCTCTGTGGCTCATGTGAGTACTCAGTTTCCATCTGTGTCCCCTTGTTTGCGTCCCACCAGTGTTGAATAGTTTATCCTTGTTTACGCGGTCGATTCCTCTGAGGGTTGTGTAGGTTGTGATCATGTCTCCCCTTACTCTTCTGTCTTCCAGTGTCGCAAGGTGCTTTTCCCGCAGCCTTTCCTCGTAACGTATGCCTCTTAGTTCTGGGACTAGTCTAGTGGCATACCTTTGGACTTTTTCCTGCTTCATCTTGTGCTTGACAAGATACGGGCTCCATGCTGGGGCCGCATACTCCAGGATTGGTCTTACATATGTGGTGTACAAGATTCTGAATGATTCCTTACACAGGTTCCTGAAAGCTGTTCTGATGTTAGGCAGTCCCGCATATGCCGCAGACGTTATTCTTTTTATGTGGGCTTCAGGAGACAGGTTTGGTGTGATATCAACTCCTAGATCTTTCTCTCAGTCCGTTTCATTAAGTTCTTCATCTCCTATTCTGAATCCTGTGTCTGGCCTCCTGTTTCCACTGTGTGTGTGTGTGTGTGTGCGTGTGTGTGTGTGTGTGTGTTAGTGAGAAATAAATGTAGTTTATAAATAAACCTCCAAAGGATACCTGATCAACCAGGCTGTGACTCGTACGTCAGGCTGCGAGCAGCCGCGTCCAACAGCCTGGTTGATCAGAACGGCAACCAGGAGGCCTGGTCGACGACCGGGCTGCGGGGACGCTAAGCCCCGGAAGCACCTCAAGGTAACCTCAAGGTAGTTGATATAAAAGAGGATAAATACATTTGTTAGAAAGGCGGGGTCCAAGAGCTAATAACTCGATTTTGCAGACAAAAATAGTAAATACAAGGAATAAATACACACACACACACATATACATTAGTTGATAAAGGACTGTTTTGTGTGTATACCTATGTATACTATTGTCAGGAGCGGCAGACAAGTGCAGCTATGTGTTTTTATGTGTACCTGCAATTGGACTGACATGTGTACGGTAATTATCTGTGTGTTAATTGTAAAAGGAACATATTAGTGAACGTTTTTTTATATAAATTGAATGACATATATACATGTACGTGTGTTTAGTGGTACTGTAATTTACATACTTTCCAGGTTTATGTTTGAATTACATAGTATCCCATCATTGTCTCATTTTTTGTTACTATTTTGCTGTTCATTCTCAATCTCTCTGACTCCCGAGGACCATTTGAGCTCATGTGTGTTTATTAAAGGAAAATAATCATATTTTGTTTACAAAGTAACTTGTACTTATTTTGTAAAATAACTTTTTCAAAGAAAAGGTAATTTTCTAGTAAGCATTTATTTTCCTAACATACAAGTCAATTACTCACTACCTTACAGCAGTCAGGAACACTTTTGTTTCTATCTCTTCACAACGTCTTTTACATAAATACCCTATCTTTACAAATTCAATCATTAAATTCATAACTGGCAACTCCCCCCTCCCCTTCAGTAGTGGAAATGACGCCATAGAGCGGCAATTTTGTTTTTTTTCGACTGCCGCTCTATGGCGTCGACGCCATAGAGCGGCAATTTTGTTTTTTTCGACTGCCGCTCTATGGAGTCGACGCCATAGAGCGGCAATTTTGTTTTTTCGACTGCCGCTCTATGGAGTCAGGGGTATTTACAACTTTTAGACCGGCAATTTTGTTTTTTTCGATTGCCGCTCTATGGCGTCGACGCCATAGAGCGGCAATTTTGTTTTTTTTCGACTGCCGCTCTATGGAGTCGACGCCATAGGGCGGCAATTTTGTTTTTTTCGACTGCCGCTCTATGGAGTCAGGGTTATTTTTAACTTTTAGACCGTCCATTTTGGATTTTCAGGGGCCTGTCTACGCGCCCTGGGTTTTCTCTATTCAACTTGCCTAGGGATTAAAAAGCCGGTCCCTGGCATCCCCAAATTTCGTTGGCTCAGTGACCCTGCACAGACATTGCTAATGGTCAATGACGTCACCAGCTAGCCGCTCAGCATTCCTGCACCGGCATGTTCGAGGGGATTAAAAAGCCGGTCTATGAGTCGTGTGTTTTGCGATACAAGAGTATCCTTGAAACCTAATATAAAATACCATCATCCCTAGTCTATTTTTAATTTCATATTTACTTCCAACCATCGCCCATTACATTTATCAAAGGGGATCATGTATGTGAGTTAAGAACATAACTTCAGCACTGCAAGAAGTTATGTGTGTATTTTCAAGTTCGTCCCCTGCTGCCTGTATTTACCCAGGTCTTTTTCCTAAATATAAAACTTATCCAATTCATTCCTATTCTGTTTCATGTTGATACGTATAATAGGTTATTAATATTCCCCTTTAGTATGACCATTCAGTCACACCTCTATCATGTCACCCCTATTTCTTCTTCTTCGGCGTCGTTCTAGAGAATGTAATTTGAGCTTTGACAATCTTTCTTGATGGATCGTTTATTATGCATAGGGCAAAAAATAATATGAAAAAACTGCTATCAGTCGTTTATATGAAAAACAGAGCCCTGGGCATTGGCGATTTCAATGCGTGTTCAGTAGTAAACCAATATTCTCTTTAACCGCATACACGTCTCACATTCGCTCAAAACATACCACCCACACCTTGCTGTGGCATATAACAAATAAAAAAACCCATTCAGTAAAAGCAAGCCTCTCATGTTTTAAAATAAGGCCTTCTGCGGCGCGAGGCGCACTAAATGCGGATCCCAGGAGGTTCACACATAAGTGTGAACTCTTAATCTAGCTTAATACCTCACCTATACTCTGTGGTTCATCAAAGTTGATATTCAGCTACATTAGCTCGTATTTTCGCTCATTGCTTATATTTTCTGTTATTCATAAACCCTAAAAAACCATCCTAACCTAACCAAACCTAACATATTATATATAACAAACAAATACATTCTACAGACCAGTTATTGTTGTTGTTTAGTGACATCGTGAAAAGCAAACTCAGGTATAGGGAT
This sequence comes from Procambarus clarkii, assembly GCF_020424385.1. NCBI lineage: Eukaryota > Metazoa > Arthropoda > Malacostraca > Decapoda > Cambaridae > Procambarus > Procambarus clarkii. Next base: position 16,292 of record NW_025563900.1, on the reverse strand, counting down.
AATGTATTGATGGTCATTAGCATATAGGTGTGAAGGTATCACAGCACCTTACTGGTCAACTATGTATGACGTCACCAGACAACCAATGCGACCTTTGGCGTCCTACTGGCATGTGTATTTGATGTTATTATTCAAAAATGACTAGACTAACCATCCCCACCTAACCTAATCAGAGGTTTAAGAATATACATTTTAGTCATCCACAACTGTAATCATTATTCAGTGATAAGTTCAAAAGTAAAACAGAAGCCCAAATGTCGTACTACAATTTAAGCAGAATCGTACATCTGGCAGCATATCAGGTGAGCTGAACATAAGAATAAAGGTAACTGCAGAAGTCCTATTGGCCCATACCAGGCAGCTCCTATATATTTCCACCCAATCTCATTCATGTCCACCCTATTCTTAAAACAACCAAGGGATCCCACTTAAAGTAATAGTTTACAATAATAGTTTTAATAAATAGCTCTTATTCTAGTTTTATACACAACAGCAATTATGAGACCCTATAGCTAGATATTCTACTATAATCCACAAGTAGTTACCACACATCTGGCAGTACAGCGGATTAGTAGCTGTGTTCATAGGCTAGTCAACTTTCCTCACATCCATCAAATAGCTATCCAAATGTCGCACCTCAATTCATTCCATCTAGCAACTCAGCTGGATGTTAGCCACTATATTCATAAGCTAATCATTTCTACACCTCAAAAAATCCTAGTCTTGCTACGCAAATCAGCTAACTTGTTTCTAAACCAACAGTCGCAAATACAAGCATACATACCTACTCATACTCCACAACCTATACATTCATAGAGAATAGCCTAGTTTTTTGCCACCATTTCCCCATTAATCAGATGCAATTTATGCCATGCACACAGAAAATACAGCATCTACACACCAAATATGCCATTTATGCACAAAATATATTATTTACACTCAAAATATGCCATCACACAAAAATATGTCATTTATAGACAAAAATATAACATTTACATGCAAAAATATGTCAGTTGGACATGAAAATGTAGCATTTACACAATATTGCATGGACACTCAGAGTATGACATTTACACAAAGTACAGTATTTTGCACAAATATATCAAAATGCTTATGCATTTAGACAATCAAAAATGCGCTTTCACTAAAATTACACATTTTCACAAACATAATTTTCACAAAATACCCACACATTGTCTCATAAACCAAAATACACTTACACCATGAAGATCTATTTTATTAGATTACAGAGCTTATGCAAAATACACAATTTTCACACACAAATACAGTTGCACCAGTTCCACTTCAACAAATATTAAAAACACAACTTGCATAAATGCACTATTATCACAAAATTATTATAAAACATGGACAATTATTACACAGTTTGTGTAATTATTTTACATCTTTGCACAATTAATACAAGAAAACTTGCTATATAATTACTCAACTTGCACAATGACAATCAATACACAAAGGTATAAATAAACAATTCGTCCATATGCAATTACACAACATGCGCAATTAATACACAACTTATACAAATATCACACATCTTTCATAATTATTACACAACTTGTACAAATGCATATCTAGCACAAATACGTACAATACATAACTACCCCAAATATGAAAATACACAACTAGCATAAATACACGATTTACACAAATACAATTGCGACATTTACACAACTTGCTCAAAAATATAATCAATACACAACTTACCAAAATATGAACAATACATAACTAGCACATATTCATTAAATACACAACTAAGCAATTTCCGCAAATGCACATACAAAAACATATACAATTAATACATACAACTTGCACAAAAATACACAATTTATAGAAATATAATCAATACATAATTTCAATAATCATACAACTTATGCAAAATACATAATCTGCACAATTAATACACAAGTATATTAATTGTGCTATATATGTACAAACACAACCAACTAGGTCAAACAATACACAATTTGCATGATATTTTTCTGGGTATATTTAGGACATTAATTATAATATGCTGAGTTTAACCAACTCCCCAAAAGTCAGAATTTCACATATAAAAATTGTTCATATGACTTCCGATGAGCTCAATATATAACACATTCTTTTTCCATTAAGATATCGACATTATTAGCGCTAAACTATTCATCTAACATATGTCCATTGTTTTTATGTCTTATTAATACCTTCCTTGTTACATTCTCTCCAATCAGGCCACCATATTTATGTATTTATTCAAACCATCTAACAGACTTATTTGTTCTAGCCTTAGTTATGTTAGGGCAGGTAGGGTTAGGTGAAGTCAGTATTGTCTATGATAATTTTAGACAAATTTGCTATATCTTATCAAAATGCATCCTGTTAAAACTTAAATTCATCGAAATCTATCAAAAATATACTTATACTACGTAAATTTGACTAAATTCAACCTAGCTAAACTAACAAAATATGAGCATCCCATATCCTCACATACAAGCCTATGTCACCTCTATCCATACATTATATGAGTCTGCCATATAGCACAAACCCCAAATAGGAAAAATTTACACTATTTCATAAACATACTAGTTCATTAGCCTAAGATATTATATATGTCCTTCCCTACACGACCTCACCTAACCAGACCTAACATATCCAACCCTGGATTTTGTTAAAGTTGGCGAAATTTATGCTATGCCACCTAAATTTCACCAAATTTAAGGTAATTTCCACCAAATATACCCAAATGTTGCGTAGCATAGCACTGCCAAAGCCCATTTTCTCCTATTCCATACTACCCTACACAACCTCACCTAACCTGACCTAGCATATCCAAACCTGGATTTGGTTAAAGTTGGCGAAATTTATGCTATGCCACATAAATTACACCTAATTGAAGGCAATTTCCACCATATATACCCAAATGTTGTGTATCATAGCATCGCCAAAGCCCATTTTCTCCTATTCCATACTACCCTACACAACCTCACCTAACCTGACCTAGCATATCCAAACCTGGATTTGGTTAAAGTCGGCGAAATTTTTGCTATGCCACCTAAATTCGACCAAATATACCCAAATGTTGTGTATCATAGCATCGCCAAAGTCCATTTTTACCTACATTTTCTCCTATTACATCCTACCCTATACAACCTCACCTAACCTATCCTAGCATATCCAAACCTAGATTTGGTTAAAGTCTGCAAAATTTAAGCTATCCCACCTAAATTCTATCTAATTTAAGGCAATTCCCACCAAATATATCCAAATGTTCTGTATCACAGCACTGCCAAAGCCCATTTTTACCTACATTTTCTCCTATTCCATCCTACCCTACGCAACCTTACCTAACCTATCCTAGCATATCCAAACCTAGATTTGGTTAAAGTCGGCAAAATTTAAGTTATCCCATATAAATTTGACCTAATTTAAGACAATTTCCACCAAATATACCCAAAAATGTTTTTGGAACATAGCACGGCCAAAGCTCATTTTAGCTGAGTTTTCATCTATTCCAACCTGCCCTAGACAACCCTACCCAGCCTCTCCTGGCATATCCAAAGTCAGATTTGCATATAGTTGGCAAAAATTTATGCCTTTCCCACCTAAATTTAACCTAATTTAAGCCAATTTCCACCGAATATACCCAAATGTTTTGTATCTTAGCATGGCCAAAGTTCATTTCACCCAAGTTTTCACCTATTTCATCTTACCTTACACAGCCATACCTAACCTGACCTAGCATATCCCAAGCTAGATTTGATTAGAGTTCGTGAAATTTATGCTTATCGCCTAAATTCAACCTAATTTAAGACAATTTCTACCCAATATACCTAAAATGTTTTGTTACATAGCTCAGCCAAAGACCATTTTAGCTGAGTTTTCACATATTCCATCCTACCCAACATAGCCTTACCTATCCCCGACCTAGCAGATTTGATTAAAGTTTGGGAAATTTAAGCTATAGCCATCAAATTGGAGACAATTTCCACCAAATATGCCTAAATGTTGTGTATCATAGCACAGCCAAAACCCATTTTACCAGTATTTTCACCCATTCCATCTAAACCTGGACCTAGCCTCTGATACTACATATACTCAGAGAAGTGATGTTTTTTTAGATATGAACCTAAATGCCCGTGCCTAACCTGCAAGAGTCTTGGAGCTTTGTTGTATATTTTATCTATTTTTCTTCGAAAACTTGAGTTTTGGATATGAACCTATCCGCACTGTGTCTAACCTGCTAGGATCTTTGTTGAACATTGTAACCATATTCATAGAAAAGTGATGTTTTGGATATGGACCTAACAGCCCCTCTCCTTTAAAACTTGGAACTGTGTTCAATATTGTAGATATAGTGTTGGGTATGTGTTTTTGTTTTTACACATCAACTCAACCGTCCTGGACCTAACCTCCCTTCATCTAACTTCAAATTTATCGTAAATATGGAAGGACGTGTTGTTTGTGCATCAACCCAACCGTCCTTGACCTAACCTCCATTTATCAAACTTCAAATTTATCATAAATATGGGGGGACCGTGTTATTTGTGCATCAACTCCGCCGTCCTGGGCCTAACCTCCCTTTATCTAACTTCAAATTTATTGTATATATGGGAAGAAGGTGTTGTTTATGCATCAACCCAAACTCCCTGGACCTAACCTCTGATACACGAATCTTGGTTCAACATTGCATCATACTCGTAGCATATTTTTTTCACATAATTCAACCATCCTCAACCTAACCTCTGTTACCTGGGGGAGGGAGGTTAATGGAAAATATGATAATAATGGAGATTTTCTCTACATCAGTTCAACTTAACCATCCTTAACCTAACCTTAGTTAGAAAGGGATATAACTCACCAAAGCTATTTAATTACCATTTACCTTATTTTCCTTATCCTAACCCATAACCAGAGGGTTTAGACCCCCCTTTACCTCGAAATTATACTATATATTTAAGGTAGGAATATATTTTCACACATAAACCTAACATTCCCTAATTTAACCCTGTACTCTAATTTCGAGGTAAAGGGGGGTCTAAACCCTCTGGTTATGGGTTAGGATAAGGAAAATAAGGTAAATGGTAATTAAATAGCTTTGGTGAGTTATATCCCTTTCTAACTAAGGTTAGGTTAAGGATGGTTAAGTTGAACTGATGTAGAGAAAATCTCCATTATTATCATATTTTCCATTAACCTCCCTCCCCCAGGTAACAGAGGTTAGGTTGAGGATGGTTGAATTATGTGAAAAAAATATGCTACGAGTATGATGCAATGTTGAACCAAGATTCGTGTATCAGAGGTTAGGTCCAGGGAGTTTGGGTTGATGCATAAACAACACCTTCTTCCCATATATACAATAAATTTGAAGTTAGATAAAGGGAGGTTAGGCCCAGGACGGCGGAGTTGATGCACAAATAACACGGTCCCCCCATATTTATGATAAATTTGAAGTTTGATAAATGGAGGTTAGGTCAAGGACGGTTGGGTTGATGCACAAACAACACGTCCTTCCATATTTACGATAAATTTGAAGTTAGATGAAGGGAGGTTAGGTCCAGGACGGTTGAGTTGATGTGTAAAAACAAAAACACATACCCAACACTATATCTACAATATTGAACACAGTTCCAAGTTTTAAAGGAGAGGGGCTGTTAGGTCCATATCCAAAACATCACTTTTCTATGAATATGGTTACAATGTTCAACAAAGATCCTAGCAGGTTAGACACAGTGCGGATAGGTTCATATCCAAAACTCAAGTTTTCGAAGAAAAATAGATAAAATATACAACAAAGCTCCAAGACTCTTGCAGGTTAGGCACGGGCATTTAGGTTCATATCTAAAAAAACATCACTTCTCTGAGTATATGTAGTATCAGAGGCTAGGTCCAGGTTTAGATGGAATGGGTGAAAATACTGGTAAAATGGGTTTTGGCTGTGCTATGATACACAACATTTAGGCATATTTGGTGGAAATTGTCTCCAATTTGATGGCTATAGCTTAAATTTCCCAAACTTTAATCAAATCTGCTAGGTCGGGGATAGGTAAGGCTATGTTGGGTAGGATGGAATATGTGAAAACTCAGCTAAAATGGTCTTTGGCTGAGCTATGTAACAAAACATTTTAGGTATATTGGGTAGAAATTGTCTTAAATTAGGTTGAATTTAGGCGATAAGCATAAATTTCACGAACTCTAATCAAATCTAGCTTGGGATATGCTAGGTCAGGTTAGGTATGGCTGTGTAAGGTAAGATGAAATAGGTGAAAACTTGGGTGAAATGAACTTTGGCCATGCTAAGATACAAAACATTTGGGTATATTCGGTGGAAATTGGCTTAAATTAGGTTAAATTTAGGTGGGAAAGGCATAAATTTTTGCCAACTATATGCAAATCTGACTTTGGATATGCCAGGAGAGGCTGGGTAGGGTTGTCTAGGGCAGGTTGGAATAGATGAAAACTCAGCTAAAATGAGCTTTGGCCGTGCTATGTTCCAAAAACATTTTTGGGTATATTTGGTGGAAATTGTCTTAAATTAGGTCAAATTTATATGGGATAACTTAAATTTTGCCGACTTTAACCAAATCTAGGTTTGGATATGCTAGGATAGGTTAGGTAAGGTTGCGTAGGGTAGGATGGAATAGGAGAAAATGTAGGTAAAAATGGGCTTTGGCAGTGCTGTGATACAGAACATTTGGATATATTTGGTGGGAATTGCCTTAAATTAGATAGAATTTAGGTGGGATAGCTTAAATTTTGCAGACTTTAACCAAATCTAGGTTTGGATATGCTAGGATAGGTTAGGTGAGGTTGTATAGGGTAGGATGTAATAGGAGAAAATGTAGGTAAAAATGGACTTTGGCGATGCTATGATACACAACATTTGGGTATATTTGGTCGAATTTAGGTGGCATAGCAAAAATTTCGCCGACTTTAACCAAATCCAGGTTTGGATATGCTAGGTCAGGTTAGGTGAGGTTGTGTAGGGTAGTATGGAATAGGAGAAAATGGGCTTTGGCGATGCTATGATACACAACATTTGGGTATATATGGTGGAAATTGCCTTCAATTAGGTGTAATTTATGTGGCATAGCATAAATTTCGCCAACTTTAACCAAATCCAGGTTTGGATATGCTAGGTCAGGTTAGGTGAGGTTGTGTAGGGTAGTATGGAATAGGAGAAAATGGGCTTTGGCAGTGCTATGCTACGCAACATTTGGGTATATTTGGTGGAAATTACCTTAAATTTGGTGAAATTTAGGTGGCATAGCATAAATTTCGCCAACTTTAACAAAATCCAGGGTTGGATATGTTAGGTCTGGTTAGGTGAGGTCGTGTAGGGAAGGACATATATAATATCTTAGGCTAATGAACTAGTATGTTTATGAAATAGTGTAAATTTTTCCTATTTGGGGTTTGTGCTATATGGCAGACTCATATAATGTATGGATAGAGGTGACATAGGCTTGTATGTGAGGATATGGGATGCTCATATTTTGTTAGTTTAGCTAGGTTGAATTTAGTCAAATTTACGTAGTATAAGTATATTTTTGATAGATTTCGATGAATTTAAGTTTTAACAGGATGCATTTTGATAAGATATAGCAAATTTGTCTAAAATTATCATAGACAATACTGACTTCACCTAACCCTACCTGCCCTAACATAACTAAGGCTAGAACAAATAAGTCTGTTAGATGGTTTGAATAAATACATAAATATGGTGGCCTGATTGGAGAGAATGTAACAAGGAAGGTATTAATAAGACATAAAAACAATGGACATATGTTAGATGAATAGTTTAGCGCTAATAATGTCGATATCTTAATGGAAAAAGAATGTGTTATATATTGAGCTCATCGGAAGTCATATGAACAATTTTTATATGTGAAATTCTGACTTTGGGGAGTTGGTTAAACTCAGCATATTATAATTAATGTCCTAAATATACCCAGAAAAATATCATGCAAATTGTGTATTGTTTGACCTAGTTGGTTGTGTTTGTACATATATAGCACAATTAATATACTTGTGTATTAATTGTGCAGATTATGTATTTTGCATAAGTTGTATGATTATTGAAATTATGTATTGATTATATTTCTATAAATTGTGTATTTTTGTGCAAGTTGTATGTATTAATTGTATATGTTTTTGTATGTGCATTTGCGGAAATTGCTTAGTTGTGTATTTAATGAATATGTGCTAGTTATGTATTGTTCATATTTTGGTAAGTTGTGTATTGATTATATTTTTGAGCAAGTTGTGTAAATGTCGCAATTGTATTTGTGTAAATCGTGTATTTATGCTAGTTGTGTATTTTCATATTTGGGGTAGTTATGTATTGTACGTATTTGTGCTAGATATGCATTTGTACAAGTTGTGTAATAATTATGAAAGATGTGTGATATTTGTATAAGTTGTGTATTAATTGCGCATGTTGTGTAATTGCATATGGACGAATTGTTTATTTATACCTTTGTGTATTGATTGTCATTGTGCAAGTTGAGTAATTATATAGCAAGTTTTCTTGTATTAATTGTGCAAAGATGTAAAATAATTACACAAACTGTGTAATAATTGTCCATGTTTTATAATAATTTTGTGATAATAGTGCATTTATGCAAGTTGTGTTTTTAATATTTGTTGAAGTGGAACTGGTGCAACTGTATTTGTGTGTGAAAATTGTGTATTTTGCATAAGCTCTGTAATCTAATAAAATAGATCTTCATGGTGTAAGTGTATTTTGGTTTATGAGACAATGTGTGGGTATTTTGTGAAAATTATGTTTGTGAAAATGTGTAATTTTAGTGAAAGCGCATTTTTGATTGTCTAAATGCATAAGCATTTTGATATATTTGTGCAAAATACTGTACTTTGTGTAAATGTCATACTCTGAGTGTCCATGCAATATTGTGTAAATGCTACATTTTCATGTCCAACTGACATATTTTTGCATGTAAATGTTATATTTTTGTCTATAAATGACATATTTTTGTGTGATGGCATATTTTGAGTGTAAATAATATATTTTGTGCATAAATGGCATATTTGGTGTGTAGATGCTGTATTTTCTGTGTGCATGGCATAAATTGCATCTGATTAATGGGGAAATGGTGGCAAAAAACTAGGCTATTCTCTATGAATGTATAGGTTGTGGAGTATGAGTAGGTATGTATGCTTGTATTTGCGACTGTTGGTTTAGAAACAAGTTAGCTGATTTGCGTAGCAAGACTAGGATTTTTTGAGGTGTAGAAATGATTAGCTTATGAATATAGTGGCTAACATCCAGCTGAGTTGCTAGATGGAATGAATTGAGGTGCGACATTTGGATAGCTATTTGATGGATGTGAGGAAAGTTGACTAGCCTATGAACACAGCTACTAATCCGCTGTACTGCCAGATGTGTGGTAACTACTTGTGGATTATAGTAGAATATCTAGCTATAGGGTCTCATAATTGCTGTTGTGTATAAAACTAGAATAAGAGCTATTTATTAAAACTATTATTGTAAACTATTACTTTAAGTGGGATCCCTTGGTTGTTTTAAGAATAGGGTGGACATGAATGAGATTGGGTGGAAATATATAGGAGCTGCCTGGTATGGGCCAATAGGACTTCTGCAGTTACCTTTATTCTTATGTTCAGCTCACCTGATATGCTGCCAGATGTACGATTCTGCTTAAATTGTAGTACGACATTTGGGCTTCTGTTTTACTTTTGAACTTATCACTGAATAATGATTACAGTTGTGGATGACTAAAATGTATATTCTTAAACCTCTGATTAGGTTAGGTGGGGATGGTTAGTCTAGTCATTTTTGAATAATAACATCAAATACACATGCCAGTAGGACGCCAAAGGTCGCATTGGTTGTCTGGTGACGTCATACATAGTTGACCAGTAAGGTGCTGTGATACCTTCACACCTATATGCTAATGACCATCAATACATTATCCCTATACCTGAGTTTGCTTTTCACGATGTCACTAAACAACAACAATAACTGGTCTGTAGAATGTATTTGTTTGTTATATATAATATGTTAGGTTTGGTTAGGTTAGGATGGTTTTTTAGGGTTTATGAATAACAGAAAATATAAGCAATGAGCGAAAATACGAGCTAATGTAGCTGAATATCAACTTTGATGAACCACAGAGTATAGGTGAGGTATTAAGCTAGATTAAGAGTTCACACTTATGTGTGAACCTCCTGGGATCCGCATTTAGTGCGCCTCGCGCCGCAGAAGGCCTTATTTTAAAACATGAGAGGCTTGCTTTTACTGAATGGGTTTTTTTATTTGTTATATGCCACAGCAAGGTGTGGGTGGTATGTTTTGAGCGAATGTGAGACGTGTATGCGGTTAAAGAGAATATTGGTTTACTACTGAACACGCATTGAAATCGCCAATGCCCAGGGCTCTGTTTTTCATATAAACGACTGATAGCAGTTTTTTCATATTATTTTTTGCCCTATGCATAATAAACGATCCATCAAGAAAGATTGTCAAAGCTCAAATTACATTCTCTAGAACGACGCCGAAGAAGAAGAAATAGGGGTGACATGATAGAGGTGTGACTGAATGGTCATACTAAAGGGGAATATTAATAACCTATTATACGTATCAACATGAAACAGAATAGGAATGAATTGGATAAGTTTTATATTTAGGAAAAAGACCTGGGTAAATACAGGCAGCAGGGGACGAACTTGAAAATACACACATAACTTCTTGCAGTGCTGAAGTTATGTTCTTAACTCACATACATGATCCCCTTTGATAAATGTAATGGGCGATGGTTGGAAGTAAATATGAAATTAAAAATAGACTAGGGATGATGGTATTTTATATTAGGTTTCAAGGATACTCTTGTATCGCAAAACACACGACTCATAGACCGGCTTTTTAATCCCCTCGAACATGCCGGTGCAGGAATGCTGAGCGGCTAGCTGGTGACGTCATTGACCATTAGCAATGTCTGTGCAGGGTCACTGAGCCAACGAAATTTGGGGATGCCAGGGACCGGCTTTTTAATCCCTAGGCAAGTTGAATAGAGAAAACCCAGGGCGCGTAGACAGGCCCCTGAAAATCCAAAATGGACGGTCTAAAAGTTAAAAATAACCCTGACTCCATAGAGCGGCAGTCGAAAAAAACAAAATTGCCGCCCTATGGCGTCGACTCCATAGAGCGGCAGTCGAAAAAAACAAAATTGCCGCTCTATGGCGTCGACGCCATAGAGCGGCAATCGAAAAAAACAAAATTGCCGGTCTAAAAGTTGTAAATACCCCTGACTCCATAGAGCGGCAGTCGAAAAAACAAAATTGCCGCTCTATGGCGTCGACTCCATAGAGCGGCAGTCGAAAAAAACAAAATTGCCGCTCTATGGCGTCGACGCCATAGAGCGGCAGTCGAAAAAAACAAAATTGCCGCTCTATGGCGTCATTTCCACTACTCCCTTCCCCCCCCCCCCCCTCCTCCACAGGTCCAAGGCCACCAAGTGACTAACCCCACACCAACTCCCCAACCCAGGAAGCATCATTCCTTTCCCTATCCTCTCCCAAATTATGTTTTTGACGAGTACACGCACTACGGGGCCAGACAGCTGAGTAGACAGTGCTCTCAACTCGTAATCCTAGCGTCCGTGTTCGATCCTCCGGTGATGGCAGAAACAAAACTGGGCAGTTTCTTTCACCCTGTTGTTCCTGTTACCTAGCAGTAAATAAGTACCTGGGATTTAAACAGCTGTTACGGGCTGCTTCCTGTGTGTGTGTGTGTGTGTGTGTGTGTGTACTCACCTATTTGTGCTTGCGGGGGTTGAGCTTTGGTTCTTTGGTCTCACCTCTCAACTGTCAATCAACTGGTGTACAGATTCCTGAGCCTACTGGGCTCTATCATATCTACATTTGAAACTGTGTATGGAGTCAGCCTCCACCACATCACTGCCTAATGCATTCCATCCGTTAACTACTCTGACACTGAAAAAGTTCCTTCTAACGTCTCTGTGGCTCATGTGAGTACTCAGTTTCCATCTGTGTCCCCTTGTTTGCGTCCCACCAGTGTTGAATAGTTTATCCTTGTTTACGCGGTCGATTCCTCTGAGGGTTGTGTAGGTTGTGATCATGTCTCCCCTTACTCTTCTGTCTTCCAGTGTCGCAAGGTGCTTTTCCCGCAGCCTTTCCTCGTAACGTATGCCTCTTAGTTCTGGGACTAGTCTAGTGGCATACCTTTGGACTTTTTCCTGCTTCATCTTGTGCTTGACAAGATACGGGCTCCATGCTGGGGCCGCATACTCCAGGATTGGTCTTACATATGTGGTGTACAAGATTCTGAATGATTCCTTACACAGGTTCCTGAAAGCTGTTCTGATGTTAGGCAGTCCCGCATATGCCGCAGACGTTATTCTTTTTATGTGGGCTTCAGGAGACAGGTTTGGTGTGATATCAACTCCTAGATCTTTCTCTCAGTCCGTTTCATTAAGTTCTTCATCTCCTATTCTGAATCCTGTGTCTGGCCTCCTGTTTCCACTGTGTGTGTGTGTGTGTGTGCGTGTGTGTGTGTGTGTGTGTTAGTGAGAAATAAATGTAGTTTATAAATAAACCTCCAAAGGATACCTGATCAACCAGGCTGTGACTCGTACGTCAGGCTGCGAGCAGCCGCGTCCAACAGCCTGGTTGATCAGAACGGCAACCAGGAGGCCTGGTCGACGACCGGGCTGCGGGGACGCTAAGCCCCGGAAGCACCTCAAGGTAACCTCAAGGTAGTTGATATAAAAGAGGATAAATACATTTGTTAGAAAGGCGGGGTCCAAGAGCTAATAACTCGATTTTGCAGACAAAAATAGTAAATACAAGGAATAAATACACACACACACACATATACATTAGTTGATAAAGGACTGTTTGTGTGTATACCTATGTATACTATTGTCAGGAGCGGCAGACAAGTGCAGCTATGTGTTTTTATGTGTACCTGCAATTGGACTGACATGTGTACGGTAATTATCTGTGTGTTAATTGTAAAAGGAACATATTAGTGAACGTTTTTTTTATATAAATTGAATGACATATATACATGTACGTGTGTTTAGTGGTACTGTAATTTACATACTTTCCAGGTTTATGTTTGAATTACATAGTATCCCATCATTGTCTCATTTTTTGTTACTATTTTGCTGTTCATTCTCAATCTCTCTGACTCCCGAGGACCATTTGAGCTCATGTGTGTTTATTAAAGGAAAATAATCATATTTTGTTTACAAAGTAACTTGTACTTATTTTGTAAAATAACTTTTTCAAAGAAAAGGTAATTTTCTAGTAAGCATTTATTTTCCTAACATACAAGTCAATTACTCACTACCTTACAGCAGTCAGGAACACTTTTGTTTCTATCTCTTCACAACGTCTTTTACATAAATACCCTATCTTTACAAATTCAATCATTAAATTCATAACTGGCAACTCCCCCCTCCCCTTCCCCCCCCCCCCTCCTCCACAGGTCCAAGGCCACCAAGTGACTAACCCCACACCAACTCCCCAACCCAGGAAGCATCATTCCTTTCCCTATCCTCTCCCAAATTATGATTTTGACGAGTACACGCACTACGGGGCCAGACAGCTGAGTAGACAGTGCTCTCAACTCGTAATCCTAGCGTCCGTGTTCGATCCTCCGGTGATGGCAGAAACAAAACTGGGCAGTTTCTTTCACCCTGTTGTTCCTGTTACCTAGCAGTAAATAAGTACCTGGGATTTAAACAGCTGTTACGGGCTGCTTCCTGTGTGTGTGTGTGTGTGTGTGTGTGTGTACTCACCTATTTGTGCTTGCGGGGGTTGAGCTTTGGTTCTTTGGTCTCACCTCTCAACTGTCAATCAACTGGTGTACAGATTCCTGAGCCTACTGGGCTCTATCATATCTACATTTGAAACTGTGTATGGAGTCAGCCTCCACCACATCACTGCCTAATGCATTCCATCCGTTAACTACTCTAACACTGAAAAAGTTCCTTCTAACGTCTCTGTGGCTCATGTGAGTACTCAGTTTCCATTTGTGTCCCCTTGTTTGCGTCCCACCAGTGTTGAATAGTTTATCCTTGTTTACGCGGTCGATTCCTCTGAGGGTTGTGTAGGTTGTGATCATGTCTCCCCTTACTCTTCTGTCTTCCAGTGTCGCAAGGTGCTTTTCCCGCAGCCTTTCCTCGTAACGTATGCCTCTTAGTTCTGGGACTAGTCTAGTGGCATACCTTTGGACTTTTTCCTGCTTCATCTTGTGCTTGACAAGATACGGGCTCCATGCTGGAGCCGCATACTCCAGGATTGGTCTTACATATGTGGTGTACAAGATTCTGAATGATTCCTTACACAGGTTCCTGAAAGCTGTTCTGATGTTAGGCAGTCCCGCATATGCCGCAGACGTTATTCTTTTTATGTGGGCTTCAGGAGACAGGTTTGGTGTGATATCAACTCCTAGATCTTTCTCTCAGTCCGTTTCATTAAGTTCTTCATCTCCTATTCTGAATCCTGTGTCTGGCCTCCTGTTTCCACTGTGTGTGTGTGTGTGTGCGCGCGTGTGTGTGTGTGTGTGTTAGTGAGAAATAAATGTAGTTTATAAATAAACCTCCAAAAGATACCTGATCAACCAGGCTGTGACTCGTACGTCAGGCTGCGAGCAGCCGCGTCCAACAGCCTGGTTGATCAGAACGGCAACCAGGAGGCCTGGTCGACGACCGGGCTGCGGGGACGCTAAGCCCCGGAAGCACCTCAAGGTAACCTCAAGGTAGTTGATATAAAAGAGGATAAATACATTTGTTAGAAGGGCGGGGTCCAAGAGCTAATAACTCGATTTTGCAGACAAAAATAGTAAATACAAGGAATAAATACACACACACACACATACACATTAGTTGATAAAGGACTGTTTTGTGTGTATACCTATGTATACTATTGTCAGGAGCGGCAGACAAGTGCAGCTATGTGTTTTTATGTGTACCTGCAATTGGACTGACATGTGTACGGTAATTATCTGTGTGTTAATTGTAAAAGGAACATATTAGTGAACGTTTTTTTATGTAAATTGAATGACATATATACATGTACGTGTGTTTAGTGTTACTGTAATTTATAATGTTAGCGTGTGTACGTTTGAATGACATAGTGTCCCATCATTGTCACATTTTTTGTTACATGTTTACTATTGTCAGGCGCGACAGACAAGTGCAGCTATGTGTGTCTATGTGTACCTGCAATTGGACTGACACGTGTATGGTAATTATCTATGTGTCCATTGTTAAAGGAACATATTAGTGAATGTTTATTTATGTAAATTGATTGACATATTAACGTGTACGCGTGTTTAGTGGTACTGTAATTTACATACTTTCCAGGTTTATGTTTGAATTACATAGTATCCCATCATTGTCTCATTTTTTGTTACTATTTTGCTGTTCATTCTCAATCTCTCTGACTCCCGAGGACCATTTGAGCTCATGTGTGTTTATTAAAGGAAAATAATCATATTTTGTTTACAAAGTAACTTGTACTTATTTTGTAAAATAACTTTTTCAAAGAAAAGGTAATTTTCTAGTAAGCATTTATTTTCCTAACATACAAGTCAATTACTCACTACCTTACAGCAGTCAGGAACACTTTTGTTTCTATCTCTTCACAACGTCGTTTACATAAATACCCTATCTTAACAAATTCAATCATTAAATTCATAACTGGCAACTCCCCCCGCCCCTTCCCCCCCCCCCTCCTCCACAGGTCCAAGGCCACCAAGTGACTAACCCCACACCAACTCCCCAACCCAGGAAGCATCATTCCTTTCCCTATCCTCTCCCAAATTATGTTTTTGACGAGTACACGCACTACGCGGCCAGACAGCTGAGTAGACAGTGCTCTCAACTCGTAATCCTAGCGTCCGTGTTCGATCCTCCGGTGATGGCAGAAACGAAACTGGGCAGTTTCTTTCACCCTGTTGTTCCTGTTACCTAGCAGTAAATAAGTACCTGGGATTTAAACAGCTGTTACGGGCTGCTTCCTGTGTGTGTGTGTGTGTGTGTGTGTGTGTGTACTCACCTATTTGTGCTTGCGGGGGTTGAGCTTTGGTTCTTTGGTCTCACCTCTCAACTGTCAATCAACTGGTGTACAGATTCCTGAGCCTACTGGGCTCTATCATATCTACATTTGAAACTGTGTATGGAGTCAGCCTCCACCACATCACTGCCTAATGCATTCCATCCGTTAACTACTCTAACACTGAAAAAGTTCCTTCTAACGTCTCTGTGGCTCATGTGAGTACTCAG
>NW_025563898.1:0-26123 GCF_020424385.1 Procambarus clarkii | reverse complement strand
CAAATCACACACCTTAGCCTCACTAATTAACTTGCTTCCACCGCAGGTGCCGCCGCTGCCAGCGAACCACTGGCCCAGGTGTGAAACATGTGTGACCTCCTCCAGTGCCTGGTTCGGTAGTTTGCCCCGCTTAAAATGATGGCACCCTCCACGGAAGCCTTCGCTGTGATTGGTTACTTGGACGGCGTGGGTCATATAATCTATACAACGACCCAGCGGAGAATTGGGACAAGTCAAAATGTATTTTTAAGTAAGAATACAGTTGTTGTTGTTGTTGTTGTTAAAAGATTCGCTACTTGGAACCAACAGTCCCAAGTAGCACGGGCTATGGTGAGCCCGTAGGTACTTAAGAATACTGTAATATGAAGTCATACAGAGACCGTCGCTCCTCCCTCTCACTCTTACACAATAAATAAAGAATGGACTAATGCCCATTCGTGTTGGGGTCATGTTGGGGGTCATGTTGGGGGTCATGTTGGGGTTCATGTTGGGGGTCATGTTGGGGGTCATGTTGGAGGTCATGTTGGGGGTCATGTTGGGGGTTATGTTGGGGGTCATGTTGGGGGTCATGTTGGAGGTCATGTTGGGGTCATGTTGGGGGTCATGTTGGGGTCATGTTGGGGGTCATGTTGGGGGTCATGTTGGGGGTTCATGTTTGGAGTCATGTTGGGGGTCATGTTGGGGGGTTAAGAACACATAACGTGGGGTATTTGCAGGCCGAGTCACGAAAAGCTACTTAAACTGTGTAAGTCGAAAATGGTAAAATAAATTATGCTGGAAATATGTGGTTGCAAAAGTTGATGGAAACTACCTGTTCACTTCCAAAACACACACACACACACACACACACACACACACACACACACACACACACACACACACACACACACACACACACACACACAACATTGAGAGAATTTCTCCCGGCCATTCGTCTGACAATAAATATTATGACAAAAATAAATAACTCTCCCATTTTTCAGAATCTCGCCACAGCACCACAACACGAAGAACATATGTTATATCGTGTTCACAATCACCGGTGAACGTTGATATACTTATATAGAGTATATATGTATAAAAAATCTTTTTATACATATACGTATATATGTATAAAAAATATATGTATATATGTATCTTTTTATATATCTATGTTTTTTTTAAAGATATGCTATGTATACTGATGCCATATGCAACCCGTTCCTGCGCATTCTCTCTCTCTCTCTCTCTCTCTCTCTCTCTCTCTCTTATTGCTTTGTGGTTGGTATTCGTTCACCCCTTTAATTATTATCGCTTATTTCTTCTCCATTCCTTTTCTTCGTAAGAATTATATCTCATCTATTCTTATTTCATTTTTGGCATTTATTTTATCTAGTATATTTTATGCCTTTGTTTACCCTTTCTCTTTATTCTTTAAGCTGCCGTTTTCCTTCTTCTCTATTCCCATTTTCCGTTTCTTTCTGTTTCCACTATTTCTATCCATCTTTATCTGGGTAAAATATATATTAATATTTCAAATAAACAATTACTCATAACAATACGATTACTTAACTCTTGTTATGGAGCCGGTCGGCCGAGCGGACAGCACACTGGACTTGTGATCCTGTGGTCCTGGGTTCGATCCCAGGCGCCGGCGAGAAACAATGGGCAAAGTTTCTTTCACCCTATGCCCCTGTTACCTAGCAGTAAAATAGGTACCTGGGTGTTAGTCAGCTGTCACGGGCTGCTTCCTGGGGGTGGAGGCCTGGTCGAGGACCGGGCCGCGGGGACACTAAAAGCCCCGAAATCATCTCAAGATAACCTCAAGATGGATAATGTGGATAATGACACTGTTAATACCTAGACGGTACATTCATTATCCCTTGTTACGTTAGTCTCCTTAAGAATACAGCTTAAACTTCCCGCGGTTACTAACGACCCTTTGAGTGTAATCACCATAGAATCTGCGTCACAAGTTTACCTCAAGAGGATATTAACTAAAGCCAATTTGTACGACACAGAGTCATACCTTGAGTGAGTCTTACTCAATGGGTAAGGTAACTTGACTCATCAAGGCCCATAGTTTATATATTATGAATGGTGATTCAGTTGGATGAGTATGGTGACCTGGTTTGTCGATTGTTTAAGTCAATTATCCAGTCTGTTTCTTGATCTGATTACTCCTGTGGTGGTGGTGGTGGTGGTGGTGGTGTTGTTGGTGGTGGTGGTAGTGTTGTTGTTGGTGGTGGTGGTGGTGGTAGTGTTGTTGTTGGTGGTGGTGGTGGTAGTGTTGTTGTTGTTGGTGGTGGTGGTGGTAGTGTTGTTGTTGGTGGTGGTGGTGGTAGTGTTGGAGGTGGTGGTGGTGGTAGTGTTGTTGTTGGTGGTGGTGGTGGTAGTGTTGGAGGTGGTGGTGGTGGTAGTGTTGTTGTTGGTGGTGGTGGTGGTAGTGTTGGAGGTGGTGGTGGTGGTAGTGTTGTTGTTGGTGGTGGTGGTGGTAGTGTTGGAGGTGGTGGTGGTGGTAGTGTTGGAGGTGGTGGTGGTAGTGTTGTTGTTGGTGGTGGTGGTGGTGTTGGAGGTGGTGGTGGTAGTGTTGTTGTTGGTGGTGGTGGTAGTGTTGTTGTTGGTGGTGGTGGTGGTGGTGATGGTGGTGGTGGTGGTGGTGGTGATGGTGGTGGTGGTGGTGGTAGTGTTGTTGTTGGTGGTGGTGGTAGTGTTGTTGTTGGTGGTGGTGGTAGTGTTGGAGGTGGTGGTGGTAGTGTTGTTGTTGGTGGTGGTGGTAGTGTTGTTGTTGGTGGTGGTGGTAGTGTTGTTGTTGGTGGTGGTGGTAGTGTTGGTGGTGGTGGTGGTGGTAGTGTTGGTGTTGGTGGTGGTGGTAGTGTTGTTGTTGGTGGTGGTGGTAGTGTTGTTGTTGGTGGTGGTGGTAGTATTGGTGGTGGTAGTGTTGGTGGTGGTAGTGTTGGTGGTGGTAGTGTTGGTGGTGGTGGTAGTGTTGTTGTTGGTGTTGGTGGTAGTGTTGGTGGTGGTGGTGGCAGTGTTGGTGGTGGCAGTGTTGGTGGTGGTGGTAGTGTTGTTGGTAGTGGTGGTAGTGTTGTTGGTAGTGGTGGCAGTGTTGGTGGTGGTGGTAGTGTTGGTGGTGGTGGTGGTAGTGTTGGTGGTGGTAGTGTTGGTGGTGGTGGCAGTGTTGTTGGTAGTGGTGGCAGTGTTGTTGGTAGTGGTGGCAGTGTTGGTGGTGGTGGTAGTGTTGGTGGTGGTGGTAGTGTTGGTGGTGGTGGTAGTGTTGTTGTTGGTGGTGGTGGTGGTAGTGTTGGTGGTGGTGGTAGTGTTGTTGTTGGTGGTGGTGGTAGTGTTGTTGTTGGTGGTGGTGGTAGTGTTGGTGGTGGTGGTGGTAGTGTTGGTGGTGGTGGCAGTGTTGTTGGTAATGGTGGCAGTGTTGGTGGTGGCAGTGTTGTTGGTAGTGGTGGCAGTGTTGGTGGTGGTGGTAGTGTTGGTGGTGGTGGTGGTAGTGTTGGTGGTGGTGGTAGTGACAGTGTTGGTGGTGGTGGTAGTGTTGGTGGTGGTGGTAGTGTTGGTGGTGGTGGTGGTAGTGTTGGTGGTGGTGGTAGTGACGTGTTTTGTGGTGGTGGTAGTGTTGGTGGTAGTGTTGGTGGTGGTGGTAGTGTTGGTGGTGGTGGTAGTGACAGTGTTGGTGGTGGTAGTGGTAGTGACAGTGTTGGTGGTGGTGGCAGTGTAACACGGGTTAGGGTCCCTCTCTCTTTACTTCTCTTCCTCTACTCCCTCTACCCGTATTCTTACTTATTATTCTCTACCAAGGGACTCCAAAACTTTTAACAAAGCCCAACTCCACGCCACGTGGTCCTAAGACGATTGACCGACTTAGGATTCTACACCCGTATGACGTGACCTAAGCTCTGACAAAACCCTAGAGTCACCTCTTCTGCCACCACCAGACCAGTAATACAAGAGCAATGATCGAGGTCTGGATCGATCACGCTAATTAATCAACCTAGGGGCTTGATCCCCACTATAAACGATGACCTTGAGTTGTGGAATAAATTACACGGTAATGATAATTCCGATTCGATGTTAGAATCGCGCCCAATGCAACTCTGCCTCGTGTGGACCACGTGACCATGACAAGTATACACATAAACCACATGGAAACAATAAATGCAAATTAATAACAAATTTAATTTATTAAAAGAAAACTAAAACAAAATCTAAATAGTTCACTCCCTATCACTTTAACACTCCCTACTTGACCTGAGTGGCAAATGAGAAGACTATCCCTATAATTAACAATAGCAACTATACCTTGGGCGACCACAGCTCTAGGTGTTGGGCTGGTCTTGGGGAGAGGTAAGATGTTGACCTCTTATCCCAGCTGCTTTCCGTGACCACACTGATCTGTCCTCGTCTGATCTCGCCCAGACTAGAACATTGTATTGTTCCGCATCGCTTACCCAGTTACTTTAGCAAGGTTAAGTTATAACAATTATCCTCTGTTTATACTGATTGATCCAGACGGTTGAATTATTTTACTTTTAATTAGATTACACAACATCTAACGGCAGAGCTGTTCCCGATCACAAAAATGGTTATTAAAACTTTGAGAAATATTAGACATGTCAACCCTGCTGACCTATGACCGCCGGTCACTCCGCTTTAAAAGTTAGATCTGATTCGTGACGTCACTGATGGTGAACTTAAACTCAATAATTAGAATACTCTTGATATTGTATCCAGTACTATTATACAATACAATTTTAATACAAAATGAATAAAGGCTAATTTTCTCTAAATTACTGAATACTATAGGATGATTCATTATACGCAGATATGAACAAAGCGTCGGTTATTTCCACCGCGAATTCCCCTGGGGGTCAGGTCACCATGCGGCTCAGCTTCCCATTCTCTTTTGTCGATAAACCACTCTGGATAATTCTTACAACAGCCTAGTCTGTTACAGCAGTGTTGGTGGTGGTAGTGTTGGTGGTGGTGGTAGTGACAGTGTTGGTGGTGGTGGTAGTGACAGTGTTGGTGGTGGTGGTAGTGACAGTGTTGGTGGTAGTGTTGGTGTTACGAGAGACAGTCCAGTAGACGACAGCACCATCAACCAAGAGGGGGGAGGGAAACAAGCCTACAGGCGCTCATAACTATTCGTCAACCGGAGCCCCAGACTTGGACAGCCCTCCCCAGAGCCCTAATTACCACACCACACACCCACACTCAACACACGCCCCTCACTCAACACACACCCACACTCAACACACACCTACACTCAACACACGCCCCCTCACTCAACACACCCCCCACACTCAACACACACCCACACTCAACACACACCTACACTCAACACACACCCCCTCACTCAACACACACCTACACTCAACACACACCCACACTCAACACACGCTCCTCACACTATGTTCACAATGGCTGCACTTCCCAGCCACACCTAAAATGCGCTTCTCGCTTTCTGCTGTTCACAATTGCTACGCCAATATTGCACGGCTACCGTACGTCTTGCTTCCAGCTACTCTTAATGCCCATAACGTGGGGTAG
Organism: Procambarus clarkii; assembly: GCF_020424385.1. NCBI lineage: Eukaryota > Metazoa > Arthropoda > Malacostraca > Decapoda > Cambaridae > Procambarus > Procambarus clarkii. The sequence goes on along the minus strand of NW_025563898.1, from coordinate 20,582 downwards.
ATCGTCACAAAATGCTATTGCAATGTTGCATGGAGAGATAGTAAGTCTCAAGTCTGAGAAACCGGTAACTACTTTCTTCTGAGACCTTCCTAATTATCAGCATCCTGGCTGATAGAGCAACGGCTTCCTGAGAACCTCTGGTTGATAGAGCAACGGCTTCCTCAGAACCTCTGGCTGATAGAGCAACGGCTTCCTCAGAACCTCTGGTTGATAGAGCAACGGCTTCCTCAGAACCTCTGGCTGATAGAGCAACGGCTTCCTCAGAACCTCTGGTTGATAGAGCAACGGCTTCCTCAGAACCTCTGGCTGATAGAGCAACGGCTTCCTCAGAACCTCTGGCTGATAGAGCAACGGCTTCCTCAGAACCTCTGGCTCATAGAGCAACGGCTTCCTCAGAACCTCTGGTTGATAGAGCAACGGCTTCCTCAGAACCTCTGGCTGATAGAGCAACGGCTTCCTCAGAACCTCTGGCTGATAGAGCAACGGCTTCCTCAGAACCTCTGGCTGATAGAGCAACGGCTTCCTCAGAACCTCTGGTTGATAGAGCAACGGCTTCCTCAGAACCTCTGGCTGATAGAGCAACGGCTTCCTCAGAACCTCTGGCTGATAGAGCAACGGCTTCCTCAGAACCTCCAGTCAGTGTCCTCTAACTGGACTGACATTACTTTATTTCCTATTGTGTATTTCAATTTTATCCACAAGTACAAGACCTTCAAAGAATCCTATTTGCATCCAGACAAAATCGTATTGGGACATCCAACTCAGTCAACAACCCCATTTATACGTTCTGGCGAACCCATTCGCACGGCAAACTAGGTCAAATAACTCTATTCACACACGTGCTACTCAGTGTAAAAGCATATTCCTCCCTCGATATTTATTGGGTACAGGGGCTTGGCTGGATCCTGGAAACGAATCAGTGTTTCTCTAAGAGAAATGCGCGCCTGGAACACAATGTGTTTCCTTTAACGTTGACTGTGAAAGCTTCGTGGAGAGGGAGAGGGAGAGGGAGGGAGGGAGGGAGGGAGGGAGGGAGGGAGAGAGAGAGAGGAGAGAGAGAGAGAGAGAGGAGAGAGAGAGAGAGAGAGAGAGAGAGAGAGAGAGAAAGAGAGAGAAAGAGAGAGAGAGAGAGAGAGAGAGAGAGAGAGAGAGAGAGAGACAGACAGACAGACCGAGAGAGCTGAAGGAGAGACAGAGAGCTGAGGGAGAGAGAGAGACAGAGAGCCGAGGAAGAGAGAGAGTGAGAGAGAGAGGAGAGAGAGAGAGAGAGAGAGAGAGAGAGAGAGAGAGAGAGAGAGAGAGAGAGAGAGAGAGAGGAGAGAGAGAGACAGAGAGAGAGAGAGAGACAGAGACCTGAGACAGAGAGAGTGAAAGTTCAATTAAATGTCGCATACACAAAATATCAAACAATAAGCGAGATGAGAGTAACAAGGGCACACAAGGGAACGACAGCGGAGGTGGTGGGAAGAGAATGGGAACCAAGGAATAAATACGAACCAAAGACGTGACATGCAAAGGAGATGGCGAGAAGAAAGAGGAGGAAGATATATGAAGATTAAAGGACGAAGAAGATGTAGCTAAGCTATCTTAAGCTAGCTTAAGCTTAACTATCTTCTATATGAAGAAGATAGTTAAGATTCTGTGTTGGCCACGAGAATGGTGTTCCATCTCACGGAGCTTCAAAGTGGTGTTTCATCCTCTCACTAAAGAACAGGAGCTAAAATTTGTTCTTGGATACAAAGAACATATTTTGGTCATTTCCACAGCACGTAATTAAGAACATAAGAACATAAGAACAAAGGTAACTGCAGAAGGCCTATTGGCCCATACGATAATTGAAGATGATCAGTTCTTCAAGAAACCACTTGAGAATGGATCATATTTCATATCTAAATAAAGAAATGATTAAAAACTCTTTAAAAAAAATGTCATAATTTAATCCTTTAAACAGGTTCTAAAGTGGATTAAGATCCGTTTTAAACACAGAAGATCGACTTTGAGAGTCAAGAAGTGAAGATGGATTATTTTACTAATTAATGACAGAACCTTTGCCAGATATATAATATATACAAATTAATATAGCCAATTACAAGCAAATGTAAAAGAAATTCTATATGACTCAAAAGAGCGGAGCCTAGTTTTTTTTATTTTCCAGACATGAATGGAGTGATTGGTGAATCATTTACCTGTCGCTGAGACGGAGACGCTGTTGCTGTTGTTGTTTTAGATTTAGCTACTCAGAACGAAATTTTAATAGACGAAATGTTAATAATAAAGTCGGGGTTAATAGACGACTTAGAACACCTTCCTACTTAACCTAACCTAACCTTCCTACTCAACCTAACCTAACCTAACCTAACCTTCCTACTTAACCTAACCTAACCTAACCTGACCTGACCTGGCCTGGCCTGACCTGGTTTGACCTGGCCTGGTTTGACCTGACCTGGCCTGACCTAACCTGACCTGGCCTGGCCTGACCTGGTTTGACCTGGCCTGGCCTGGCCTGGCCTGTCCTAACCTGACCTGACCTGACCTGGCCTGGCCTGGCCTGACCTAACCTGACCTGGCCTGGCCTGGCCTGGTTTGACCTGACCTGGCCTGGCCTGGCCTGACCTGACCTAACCTGACCTGACCTGACCTGGCCTGACCTAACCTGACCTGACCTGGCCTGACCTGACCTGACCTGACCTGGCCTGACCTGGCCTGACCTAACCTGACCTGACCTGGCCTGGCCTGGCCTGACCTAACCTGACCTGGCCTGACCTAACCTAACCTGACCTGACCTGACCTGACCTAACCTGACCTGGCCTGGCCTGACCTAACCTGACCTGGCTGGGATGTCTACCGTCTACACTACCATCTTGGGTGTCATTTGAGGAGTGTAGTACAACCTCACCAAAGTGTTGCTACACTACCCTATAACAGGCGACACCCAACCTCTTATTCATCTCTATTCTTCACGGATATAGGCACTTCAATTCCCATGAAAAACCTTCAGATTATTCAACGTTACTTTCGTCTCTCCTGACCTACAAAAAAATGCAATTTATCATTTCAGTTTGGTCCATCTATCTTCCCCTCTCTCAGTCTTCAAAATGAATTCCTTACGACTGTACATCTTCATTTTTGGGATGATTTATTTTCTCATCTCTTTTCCTGTTACTACGGTTATTCATCTTTATTCTAGTTATTAAACAGGTTGGGCATTATTACTCGCCTCATTTATTATTACTGTCCATCTTATTGAAGGTAATCAGGAAATTACAGACCTGTAATATTGATAGTTTCTATGCACCGGTTTCGGTGGGTTGGGTGGGTTGTTTGGGTTCGTATTTTTGGGTTGCATGGAGGAGGGACTACGGAGCAGTGTTTGTGTACCCAGAGGAACGACGAGTCCGAGGAGATATAGCCGCGACATGCAAGATACATAGGTACGAGAACAAGGAGACTTCAACCAGTAATGGATATTATAATTTAATTTTTCCAAGATAGTGAAGGAGTGGACTAAGCCAGAGAGAGAGAGAGAGAGAGAGAGAGAGAGAGAGAGAGAGAGAGAGAGAGAGAGAGAGAGAGAGAGAGAGTGGAGGAAGGTGTCAAGCATCCAAAACTATGTGTGGAACAACACACACACACACACACACACACACACACACACACACACACCGCTTATACCATAAATTAATCATCTCCCTGCTCTTGCGAAAGCCTTGACTTACCAGCAGTCTCTCTCTCTCTCCAAGCGAGAGCCTTGCTTGAGCCTCGAACGCGGACCCGCACTCAACACACCCTTCCGCTCCCAAGTGTCCACTACTCTCTCCTCAGGCATATTATTACTAGTATTATCGCATTATTATCATTATCATCATTATTTTTATAAATTTTTATCTTAGATTTATGATTATTACTTTAGTAATTAATATTATTATTTATATTAATAGTATCTTACTATTTTTATCAATATTATTTTGTTTATAATAATACAAGATAATACTAATAACAATAGCAAGATAATAGGATAATCTATGGTGACTGGCAGATGATTGCCTTAAGGTCATGACAGGACAAAAAGCTCATCAACTTGGAACACTAGTGAGTCCACCGGGGCTCGAACCTGTGACACAACCAGGTTTTACGACTAGCCCGCCTTCACTGTGGCCAGTGGGTGTTCCCCCAATATATACCTCTAATTGGGAACACAAAGAGGCGCGTCAGAGGTAGAACATTCCTAGACGACAGAACCAGTGTGCATGGTGTACGTCAGACTGCGAGCAGCCGCGTCCAACAGCCTGGTTGATCAGTCCGGCAACCAGGGGGCCTGGTCGACGACCGGGCCGCGGGGACGCTAAGCCCCGGAAGCACCTCAAGGTAACCTCAAGGTAAGGGGGGGGGAGTATGTGTAAGCCTGGTTCAGCTTCAGTAGAAGCCTCAAGAACCCTTGAAGGTTCAGTAGAACACCCAGGTTGTAATTCTTTTGACCATGTTGTGGCCTGGTTGTCTGAGGCATGTGCCTGGGAATACCCAGTGAATGGGTTCGAATTCTTTTGACCATGTTGTGGCCTGGTTGTCTGAGGCATGTGCCTGGGAATACCCAGTGAATGGGTTCGAATTCTTTTCACCATGTTGTGGCCTGGTTGTCTGAGGCATGTGCCTGGGAATACCCAGTGAATGGGTTCGAAGCCTCATCACGGCTTCTGTGGATTTTCTCAATTATAATACTAATCTTATTATTGTTATCGCTAAGGTAATTTAATAATGACCACTATCACAACACACACTATAGTCGTTACTTAGTGCTGAACATATTGGGCTGATCCAAGAACAACCAATATGTTCCCGTGGTGGATGTCTTGACCGCCGATAATATGTCTTGACCGCCGATAACATTTCTTGACCGCCATGACAAAAAAAAACCTTTGGCACCGCAATGTGTTTAAGAAACTGTACTTCTTGATATTAATTCTAGACATTAAAACAATTCGGAAGAATTTTTTTTATATATTTTCAAATAAATGTAAACTTTTTACATGTATCTGTCCAGGAAAATAGATCTTTTGAAGTTATTTTTCTCCGGGAGAAGTGAACTCCTGAAGGAAAGAGTAAGTCGCCTTTATGAGCTCACGAGGCAAAAACTGCGTCTTAAAATTATCTTGATATCGTCATGAAAGAAATGGCCTCCCTCGATAACAACTTTCATCAAGGACACACACACGTGCCTTGTTCTGCCTGGGTGAAACTGGCCTCTAACATGTTGTTGTTGTTGTTATAGATTCGCTACCTGGAACAAAACGTTCCAAATAGCACGGGCTATGGTGATCCCGTATGGCCTCTATCTTGAGGTTATCTTGAGATGATTTCGGGGCTTTAGTGTCCCCGCGGCCCGGTCCTCGACCAGGCCTCCACCCCCAGGAAGCAGCCCGTGACAGCTGACTAACACCCAGGTACCTATTTTACTGCTAGGTAACAGGGGCATAGGGTGAAAGAAACTTTGCCCAGTGTTTCTCGCCGGCGCCTGGGATCGAACCCAGGACCACAGGATCACAAGTCCCGCGTGCTGTCCGCTCGGCCGACCGGCTCCCTCTAGCAGCCAGTGTCACGTGAAGCGAAGAGCTCGATAGTCGTGTTTATCAACGACATACCTGCTTGATGGGGTTCTGGGAGTTCTACTGCCCAAGCCCGGCCCGAGGCCAGGCTTGACTTGTGAGAGTTTGGTCCACCAGGCTGTTGCTTGGAACGGTCTGCTAGTAATCATTATTGTGTGTCTGCTGGGAAAATATGCGTCACGCACAAGACTGTGTGACAAGTAACTTGTTAGAGTAATGACTTCCGATATGCCTGCTTTTCTCGTCAACGAGGCGTAGGGACCCCTGCTGTAAACCCACACGGAAAAGAGGTTATGATAATCGAGTATTAGTTTCTTGGGTAAGATTTAAACAGCGTTCAGCACCTTAAGTTGGCTTTAGAAATATGAAACTTGAGTCAGGTTATACTTGTGAGGATGGAACCGGTCGGCCGAGAGGACAGCACGCTGGATTTGTGATCCTGTGGTCCTGGGTTCGATCCCAGGCGCCGGCGAGAAACAATGGGCAGAGTTTCTTTCACCCCATGCCCCTGTTACCTAGCAGTAAAATAGGTACCTGGGTGTTAGTCAGCTGTCACGGGCTGCTTCCTGGGGGTGGAGGCCTGGTCGAGGACCGGGCCGCGGGGACACTAAAGCCCCGAAATCATCTCAAGATAACCTCAAGAAGAAGACGGAACCAGGCAAGAGAGTCTCGTTATAAGGCTCAGAAACGTCTTAAAGAATTTCACTTAACAAATCTTGCGGTTAACAGGAGGAAAGTAGACGTCGAGGCTACAGCCCACAAGCCTGAGGAATATAAAGTCAATCCTCTGACGTATCACGAGGGCCAACACTGTGCGTGCGCAAGGCAGCATGTATAGCATGCTCCTACTGCATACAACCTCACAAACGACATCAACAAACACCAATCTAACAACTGGTAAACAATGCCCCCCCCCCCTCCCCAATAGTTTGCATCAAACGCTGAATGTGAAGCTGAATGTATTCACTTAGTTGTGCTTACGGGGGTGAGCTCTGCTCTTTCGGCCCGCCTCTCAACTGTCAATCAACTGTTTCTACTACTACATTGGCTAGTCTTTGGTTTACCCTTCAACACATCAATATTTTCATTACTGATATACCTCCCTCCCTCACTCTCTCCCTCTCTTTGTCTCTTCTCTCCGTCTTTTCTCTCCCTCTCTGTCTCTTCTCTCCCTCTCTTTCTCTCCAACAGACCTGAGAGCCTCCAGGGCCGTATTCCTGCCTGTTGCTTGCCTCATTTACATTTTATGTGGAAAAAGAGAACCCGGGTGTTGACTGAGGTCTGGTGGCAGCCCCCACACACACACACGGAACAACTCCTGCATCTCTATATTAATGTTCAAACTTCTTAACAAATTCCAGAACAAATCTGTTTTCTATCTCAGTTCCTCAGGTATTATGATAACAGATTCTTGGCCCTGACCTGCAAATGTCTTTTCCTAAATTGATATAAAATTTAAAACACGAAGACATTCAAAATGCAGCAGCTTCCATATATATGTATATAAAGACATATTTAGCAATAGTTGAACGTACGAGCATGATATTCCAAGACACAATTTGATATTTTTCCTCTTAATTCCGCCTCTTCAGGATTTCTCCACTTTCTGATGAGTGGTTTGACCTTCAGCCACGTTATTGTGACTCATCGTCTGCATCAATGCAAAACATTACGAACTGGAGTGATCCCTAAAAATATGCCAGCGGCGCATGGTTGTAGAACATCCTCCCTGTATCCCTAATAGTATGCCAGCGGCGCATGGTTGTAGAACATCCTCCCTGTATCCCTAATAGTATGCCAGCGGCGCATGGTTGTAGAACATCCTCCCTGTATCCCTAATAGTATGCCAGCGGCGCATGGTTGTAGAACATCCTCCCTGGGTCCCTAAAAATATGCCAGAGGCGCATGGTTGTAGAACATCCTCCTGGGTCCCTAAAAATATGCCAGAGGCGCATGGTTGCAGGAGCCCAGTCTCGGACTTGAGAGAAGGAAACAAATCTAGCATAAATATTGGTCGGTGTGGAGTCTAAATGGCGCAGTGAGACCAGTCAAAATGATTCAGTCTGCAACTTGCACCACGGAGAGAGAGAGAGAGAGAGAGAGAGAGAGAGAGAGAGAGAGAGAGAGAGAGAGAGAGAGAGAGAGAGAGAGAGAGAGAGAGAGAGAATAAGAGGCTGAGAATAAAATTCACTACGTGCCCTTTCGCTCACCAATTACCTTAATGGAGCACTTCGACTACTACTCATTTTGCCGATTTTCCGAGCGATAAGGAGTCATGCCAACGGTGGTCTAATCACCGGTTCGAAGACCGCCTGGTGATTGGTGAGGGAGTGCCTGGCTGCTGTGGTTGTAGAAGTGATTGGTGAGAGTGTGGGGGATTGGGTGTTATTGTAGGGGTTGGGTGATTGGTGTGGGTCTTGGAGTGGATGACTGGTGAGCAATGCGAATGTGGAAGATGAGTTTGAGTGCACCACGGGTCATTATAGTAGATGAGTGTGTGATGAATAACGAGTGTTAAAATTGGTAAGCTAGTAGGCCAGGATAACTGGGAGAGGGCGGACGCTCCATGTTGCTATCTATGTGATAGCATGTTTTGTGAGAACAGGTTGACTGTGGGTGAAAGAATGAGTGTGTGTAGACGCATGAATGTTGACCAAACCACACACTAGAAAGTGAAGGGACGACGACGTTTCGGTCCGTCCTGGACCATTCTCAAATCAATTGTGCACATTCTCGGAAGCATAAATGTATGTGTGGGGGTAGAGCATGGGGGCCCCTGAACAAAGAAAACCTTTTTTATATCCAAAAAAAGTGAATCATTACCAAAGATTGACACAAAAAAGGGGGGTATCAAACACAGAAAGCCACAAAGATGGGTCAAAAAACAGTCGAGATGTCCACGAATGGGGGTAGATGTACCCCACCTCCTCCCTATCCTTACCTATCCATCCCTATCCTTACCCGTCTGTGCAGCGCCTCAGTTGGAACAAACTCAGGATTTCCAACCGAGAGAGAGAGAGAGAGAGAGAGAGAGAGAGAGAGAGAGAGAGAGAGAGAGAGAGAGAGAGAGAGAGAGAGAGAGAGAGAGAGAGAGAGAGAGAGCGAGAGGAAAAGGTTATGTTTCTCCCAGGATTGTCTAGAGCCGCAATAAGCAGGCCCAATAACTAACCCCGTCTGGCATGGTTCGCGCACCAGGTAAATTACCTCCAAATACTTTAAGCTGAAAAAAACTAATAAGTATAAAATAAAGTGATTACAGAGATCAGTGAGCCGACCGGCTGGCGACTCGATCTCTTGGACGCTGGGAACGGATGTCTGGCCTGATGGGGGGGGGGGGGGATGGGGGGAAGGGGGAAGCCCGATAAACGGATGATAGAATAAGGAAGATGTATGAGAAAATGGAAGACAGATGAAAGGGGGGATACGAGAGAATCACTGATAACTAGAGAGACATATTTGAATTACCTTTTCCCGTCTGATTCCTGTCTGACAACACAGTTAAGCACCTAATGTGAAATGATGATAACATAATAACAGAACGTAACATGAAATATCCTGGTACGATACCCCGAGATGAACACCTAACTGACCCCCAACAAACACCTCAGACCCCCAACCCACTTCCAAGCTCGCCTAACCTAACCTAACCTAACCTAACCTAACCTAACCTTCCAGGTTCCAACACATTCCCAATGTACTATTCGCTAATATTACCAAAGCCCCCCCCACACACACACACACACACACACACACACACACACACACACACACACACACACACACACACACATACACACACACACACACACACACACACACACATACACACACACATACACACACACACACACACACACACACACACACACACACACACACACACACACACACACAAATGTCCATACCTTATCGGGAAATAATACACAAGGATTTCCGAATGGCCCATTGACATTACTGCAGGATTTAATTTTATAATGGAGAAGCAGTAGATATTTCACATTTTAATTGATAAATGCGCGCAGGGAGGAAGTCTCTTTGAAGCGCCGTAAAACATTAACGAGTCGTCGGAACTATCCTTGCAGAATGGTACCAAAAATATCGATGAAACATAATGAAATGAACCAGGGGTTACTGAAGGGGGGGGGGGGGGAATGGAGAAGTGAGAGAGGAGAGAGAGGCAAAGGACAGAGAAGGGTGAGAGAGGAGAAAGGGAGAGAACAGAGAGGCCTGAGAAGAGAGAGGGAGAGAACAGAGAGAGAGAGGTGAGAGGACAGTGATGAGAGGAGAGAGGACAGAGAGGAGAAGAGGATAGAGAGAAGAAGAGAGAGTGGTAAGAGTGAGAAAGAAGTGACAGAAAGGGGCAGAAAGGAAAACAAAAAGAGATTCTCTTTCTCTTTCACCCCACTTCCCCTTACTGCCCTCAATATCCTCCGGCCCATTTCATCGTATCTTATCTACATTTTTTAGGCATACAAGACCAAACAGGGAGTGGAAAAGGCAGTAAACACGAAGATAAACTTAGGTGAAAACACGAGAAGGGAGGAAGAGGAGGACTGGAGGAAAGAGTGGCAACAGCAGAGTCAAAGGGAGAGAGGAAGCAGGCGGTGGAATATAATCCACAAGCAGGCAGCTTAAGAGCCTGCTGGAGCCTGCTGGAGCCTGCTGGAGCTTGCTGGAGCCTGCTGGAGCCTGCTGGAGCCTGCTGGAGCTTGCTGGAGCCTGCTGGAGCCTGCTGGAGCCTGCTGGAGCTTGCTGGAGCCTGCTGGAGCCTGCTGAAGCCTGCTGGAGCTTGCTGGAGCCTGCTGGAGCCTGCTGGAGCTTGCTGGAGCCTGCTGGAGCCTGCTGGAGCCTGCTGGAGCTTGCTGGAGCTTGCTGGAGTTTGCTGGAGCCTGCTGGAGCCTGCTGGAGCTTGCTGGAGCTTGCTGGAGTCTGCTGGAGCCTGCTGGAGCTTGCTGGAGCCTGCTGGAGCCTGCTGAAGCCTGCTGGAGCTTGCTGGAGCCTGCTGGAGCCTGCTGGAGCTTGCTGGAGCCTGCTGGAGCCTGCTGGAGCTTGCTGGAGCTTGCTGGAGTCTGCTGGAGCCTGCTGGAGCCTGCTGGAGCCTGCTGGAGCTTGCTGGAGCTTGCTGGAGCCTGCTGGAGCCTGCTGGAGCTTGCTGGAGCCTGCTGGAGCCTGCTGGAGCCTGCTGGAGCCTGCTGGAGACTTACCACCTCGGCTCCCGTATGTGGCATTAATGGAGAAAATCTCTGCCCAACTCTTGCGAAGCGTTGTAACCATAAGTTGTCGCCTCTATCATAGTGTAACTCTCACCAAAGTTCTCAGCCCTCAGTAATATACACCACGTGTGTGTGTGTGTGTGTGTGTGTGTGTGTGTGTGTGTGTGGTGTGTGTGTGTGTGTGTGTGGTGTGTGTACTCACCTAATTGTACTCACCTAATTGTGCTTGCGGGGGTTGAGCTCTGGCTCTTTGGTCCCGCCTCTCAACCGTCAATCAACTGGTGTACAGATTCCTGAGCCTATTGGGCTCTATCATATCTACATTTGAAACTGTGAATGGAGTCAGCCTCCACCACATCACTTCCTAATGCATTCCATTTGCTAACTACTCTGACACTGTGTGTGTGTGTGTGTGTGTGTGTGTGTGTGTGTGTGTGTGTGTGTGATTACCTAAGTGTAGTTCCAGGATGAGTGGTGTCTCGTCTTCCCAGTACTCTTTGTCGTATAACGTTTTGAAACTGTGTGTGTGTGTGTGTGTGTGTGTGTGTGTGTGTGTGTGTGTGTGTGTGTGTGTGTGTGTGTGTGTGTGTGTGTGTGTGTGTGTGTGTGTGTAAGCCAACGATCCGTCGCAGTCGCCATATTTTTACGCACAAAGCTCTTGGCTGACATATTAATTGACCCAAGATAGATAGAGCGCCGCCTTGCGCGCATAATTTATACAGCTTTTCTGTCGCATTACTCCGGCGACATTTCTTAAGAGCGCTCCGGTTACTTGTTCAATAATGGTGTCCAGCGTAGAGAGAGACACGCCTTCCTCGCCCTGTGTCTTCCCTATCTCTCCTCCCAAGACGCACCCCGACACTTTGCAATCCAGTCAACTATTCAGGTGCAAGTCGCTACAGGTCAAAGGTTACTTGGCAGTGCACTCTGCGTATACTTTAAATAATCAAGGAATCAACTTAAGTAATCAAGGAGCATCATACGTTCTTGTGAAGATATCGTACCTTGTTATCATCTCAGTTTGAGATGTGTTGAGCAACATCAGGTCTATTACGCCAAGAACGGTGATATGTCGACTGTGCAGTGTGTCAACATTGCAAACACGTTGTACTGAGCAGTGTTGACGGCTTCTTAAGTGCTGAGCACACTGAGTTGCCTCATATCCCTCCGTCTCAATTTATAGGTCAATAAAACATTTCAATTTCAAAATCTGTTCTATCTCAATTGGTTATTGCGATAACGTAATACTGTAATGTTGGTGAGGTTATCAACCCAGCTGGTGACGTGTGTGTAATAAATCGTGTATTCTAGTGTGTGGCATTTGTCCCCCCAGAGATCCAGTTAACTATGCCTGGGGGCTTCAGGCACCCCTCAGTTCTGAGAGGTACTGTTTACGATACTGGTGATACATCACACATCATCACCTGCTTTATTTTGACCAGATCACACACTAGAAGGTGAAGGGACGACGACGTTTCGGTCCGTCCTGGACCATTCTCAAGTCGATTGTGAGAATGGTCCAGGACGGACCGAAACGTTGTCGTTCCTTCACTTTCTAGTGTGTGGTCTGGTCAACATATTTCAACTACGTTATTGTGACTCAACGGCTGTATCACCTGGTTTACTTATCTTTACTTCTCTATACTTATATCCATCGCTTGAGTGACAGTCACTCACCCAGGCACTCTATAATGCTCTAAATTATCCATCTCTGTATATCTGTATCTCTGAACTAAAACCCAGGGGCCAGATTCTCGAAGCAGTTACGCAAGCACTTACAAACCTATACATCTATTCTTAATCTTTGGCGGCTTTGTTTACAATTATTAAACAGTTAATGAGCTCCGAAGCACCAGGAGGCTGTTTATAACAATAACAACAGTTGATTGGCAAGTTTTCATGCTTGTAAACTGTTTAATAAATGTAACCAAAGCCGTCAAAGATTGAGGAAAGATGTGCACGTTCGTAAGTGCTTGCGTAACTGCTTCGTGAATCTGGCTCCAGGATTTTATAGGACTGGGATAAAAATTATTTCATTCATTTTAGTAGCAGTAACTTTTTTTTGTTTTATTTATCTCGGCTCATATTAAAAGCCAGGCCAAAGCTCTTGCTTTATTACCCACTTTTTTGTTAAGCGTTTACTTTATTAAAGTAATAAGACCGGATGGAACAGGAGGCCTGGTCGACGACCGGGCCGCGGGGACACTAAGCCCCGGAAGCACCTCAAGGTAGCCAAGTGTTAAGTGTCACTTATATTAGAGGGCTAAGCTGGAGCCATACCTGCTCCCTAGACTAGTCATTGTAGCGAGTTTACTGGATTTATTAGTTGCGATTAGTGGCTGTATAATACAATACCTAAGTGATGTTTTCCCAGATGGAAGACCGGATGGAACAGTTTTCCCAGATGGAAGACCGGATGGAACAGTTTTCCCAGATGGAAGACCGGATGGAACAGTTTTCCCAGATGGAAGACCGGATGGAACAGTTTTTCCCAGATGGAAGACCGGATGGAACAGTGTTCCCAGATGGAAGACCGGATGGAACAGTTTTCCCCCAGATGGAAGACCGGATGGAACAGTTTTCCCAGATGGAAGACCGGATGGAACAGTTTTCCCAGATGGAAGACCGGATGGAACAGTTTTCCCAGATGGAAGACCGGATGGAACAGTTTTCCCAGATGGAAGACCGGATGGAACAGTTTTCCCAGATGGAAGACCGGATGGAACAGTGTTCCCAGATGAAAGACCGGATGGAACAGACCATCCGAGAGAACGGCAGTGTTCAAGACATGAGTGAACGTGCATCTTGTCTAAAGCGTTTTGCTGCCAACGTATCAGATTTGTATTCTGTATGTTATAAAACCTAAACTACGAGCTGAATTAGCGCTAACTGGCAGTATATTGTCATTAGGAAGAGTGAAACTACTGCAGGGCGTCAGTGTGTCTTGTGTTAGAAGGTGGTCGCCTTACGGTTGTCTTAGAACGTTGAGACCTTTGCATACAACAGTTAGGACTCGAGTCTTCTATAGATCTTAAGACTGTTGATGTACAGGGTCTAGGTAAGATGGGTTTGAGACTCAAGGCCAGTCCTCTTGTATAGTTCACTGTCTTGTCCAGTATGTCAAGACCGGATGGAACAGTTTTCCCAGATGGAAGACCGGATGGAACAGTTTTCCCAGACGGAAGACCGGATGGAACAGTTTTCCCAGATGGAAGACCGGATGGAACAGTTTTCCCAGATGAAAGACCGGATGGAACAGTGTTCCCAGATACAAGACCGGATGGAACAGTGTTCCCAGACGCAAGACCTGATGGAACAGTTTTCCCAGATGGAAGACCGGATGGAACAGTGTTCCCAGATACAAGACCGGATGGAACAGTGTTCCCAGACGCAAGACCTGATGGAACAGTTTTCCCAGATGAAAGACCGGATGGAACAGTGTTCCCAGATGGAAGACCTGATGGAACAGTTTTCCCAGATGGAAGACCAGATGGAACAGTTTACCCAGACACAAGACCCGATGGAACAGTTTTCCCAGATGAAAGACCGGATGGAACAGTGTTCCCAGACGCAAGACCTGACGGAACAGGGTTTTCCCAGATGGAAGACCGGATGGAACAGTTTTCCCAGATGAAAGAACGGATGGAACAGTTTTCCCAGATGAAAGACCGGATGGAACAGTGTTCCCAGATGGAAGACCGGATGGAACAGTTTTCCCAGATGGAAGACCGGATGGAACAGTGTTCCCAGATGGACGACCGGATGGAACAGTTTTCCCAGATGAAAGACCGGATGGAACAGTTTTCCCAGATGAAAGACCGGATGGAACAGTGTTCCCAGATGGAAGACCTGACGGAACAGTGTTCCCAGACGCAAGACCGGATAGAACAGTGTTCCCAGACGCAAGACCGGATGGAACAGACCATCCGAGAGAACGGCAGTGTTCAAGACATGAGTGAACGTGCATCTTGTCTAAAGCGTTTTGCTGCCAACGTTGTAAATCATGTCGAGTTGCTTCTTAAAGTTGACCCTTCGGCTGCCGCCTTACATGCGCTCTCCAGCACGTGCTTCGCCCTCGTAAGACCAAGTGTCACCCCTCAAGATGTCTACTTCATCTACGAAAGTAGATGAAGTAGATCACTCGATAGATATATCATTGTATCCAATGCTTATAATCAGTTGTTTTAGGAGAATCGTTATATCCCATATCTGGGATATAACGTCTAACGTTACGTCTCTGGCTTGCCTCGGCCGGATATACCAGGCCAGTATAACGATATATCTCCGAGCCGAGAGGGAGTGGGGTAAGCTCCTTATTATACCAGCATGCCGTAAGCTTATTAAATTCGGAGCGTCTGTAATGAAAACTTAACTTGGAAGACTGGAGTCAGGATGCTAGCGAAGGCGCTTTAAGATGCTCCCCCACGATCCTCAAGCAGCCTCCCCGCGAAGCAACCAGATTAGGCAAAAGAAATACTGGAGGAAATCAAGTCCTGGGAAATGCAATGTTCGCGAAAATCATGGTCTGTGAGATCCGCTATTCAGGGCCTTCCCGGTCCAAGCAGATTAAATATTAAACTTGCCCGAGTATAGAGAGTGTGTGTGTGTGGGGGGAGGGATGGGGGGCGAGAGGGAGGGGGGAGGGGGGGGAGGGATAGTAAAGAAATCGTCAAATATGGACTCAATTTATTGCAGGAAACAATGGTTATTAATTATGATCTTGGTTAAGGTGTAAACAATGTGAGCAAAATACAGAGACAGACAGAGAGAGAGAGAGAGAGACAGAGAGACAGGGAGGGACAGAGAGACACAGAGACAGGGAGCGACAGAGAGAGACACAAAGACAGGGAGAGACAGAGAGAGACACAGAGACAGAAAGAGACAAAGAGAGACACAGAGACAGAAAGAGACAGAGAGAGAAGGGATGTGTCGATATAAGTTCGGGTGCCGTATAAGTTCCCATATATTACCATTATTTCTTCTTATTTCTTTAGTATTGGATTTCCTTTTGGTGGAAAGAAGCCGGGTCCAGCCGGATGCTACAGCGGAGAGAATTAGCTCTTGGGCTCCGGAGCTCGACCTCGACCCCGAAGCTCAACCTCGACCCCGAAGCTTCAATGATACCCCCAGAAGACAACACTTCGAGCTTCGTCTATCAAACAACTTTCCATACCCGCGTGCCCCGTACCCACCTCTCAGTAATCCATACCTGCGTGCCCCCGTACCCACCTCTCAGTAATCCATACCCGCGTCCCCCGTACCCACTTTAAGGTTCAGAAGTAGAATCAGTCCCCGTTTAGGGCCTGACATTTCAGAACGGGAGGACAGGTCTTGGTGGCACGGTAAAATCTGTGTCCAGGGAACAGTAGAAGGTCGGGGGTTAGTGGAGTGAACAGGTGGGGATAGGCAGGGGGGAAGATAATTAACAACAGAAGGGGATAGGCACGAGGGAAGATAGCTAACAACAGAAGGGGATAGCCAGGAGAGAAGATAACTAACAACAGAAGAGGGTAGGCACGAGGGAAGATAACTAACAACAGAAGGGGATAGGCACGAGGGAAGATAACTAACAACAGAAGGGGGTAAAAGGGAAGAGAGATAACTAATGGTAAGTTAGAAGAGGGGAAGAGAATTAGCAGGGAGAAAGGAGGGAACATAGGGAGGAGGAAGGAGATATTGCAAGCGAGAGATTGGGAGAATTAGGATGGAGGGGAGAGAGAGAGAGAGAGAGAGAGAGAGAGAGAGAGAGAGAGAGAGAGAGAGAGAGAGAGAGAGAGGAGAGAGAGAGAGAGAGAGAGAGAGAGAGAGAGAGAAAGAGAGAAAGAGAGAAAGAGAGAGAGAGAGAGAGAGAGAGAGAGAGAGAGAGAGAGAGAGAGAGAGAGAGAGAGAGAGAGAGAGAGAGAGAGAGAGAGAGAGAGAACGACATGGGGAAGAAAGTAGAGCAGGAGAAAGGAGTTAGAATGGCGGGAGAAGAAGATAGTGAACAGGATGACCAAATAAGAGAGTAACGGGAGAGGAAAATGCGAGTAGAGAGGAAGGAAAGTGTGGAGATAATGAATGGGAAAAAGAGTGATAATTGGATGTTTCATATAAACAAGGGGAAAAGAAAAAGTTGGAAGAAAAGACAAAGTACAGAATGAATGAGGAGTAACAGGAGGAAGAGAAAGATGTAGATAGGAAAAGGGGAAAGACATCTGGAATGAGAGACAGAGAACGCAGTAATGAACGAAATAAAGACACTACAAATGTATAAAATACGGGCTCGCCATAGCCCGTGCTACTTGGAACATTTTGCTCCAGGTAGCGAATCATTAACAACAACAACAGTGTGTGTTTGTGTGAACTCACACAAACACACACACACACACAAAGGAATCGATAGGGTAGATAAAGACAGTCTATTTAACACAAGGGGCACACGCACTAGGGGACACAGGTGGAAACTGAGCGCCCAAATGAGCCACAGAGACATTACAAAGAACTTTTTTTAGTGTCAGAGTGGTTGACAAATGGAATGCATTAGGCAGTGATGTGGTGGAGGCTGACTCCATACAGTTTCAAGTGCAGATATGATAGAGCCCAATAACCTCAGGAACCTGTACATCAGTTGACAGTGGAGAGGCGGGACCAAAGAGCCAGAGCTCAACCCCCGCAAGCATAACTAGGTGAGTGCACCTAGGTGAGTACACACCCACACAGGCAGAAACAAATGGACAGGGTTGATTTCGCCCTGATGCACCTGTTCACCTAGCAGTAAATAGGTCCCTGGGAGTTAGACAGCTGCTACGGGCTGCTTCCTGGGGATGTGTATGTGTGTTAGAGAGAAATATATAGTAGACATAATAAGAGGATATATAAATTACTTAGAAAGGCGGGGACGAAGAGCTAATAGCTCGATTCTGCAGATACATTTAGTAAAGACAGAGACGGAGGCAAGAGCCGGTGTTAAGGCTCTCAGGGCGAACATTAAGACAGAGAGTCCGCCAGCAAGATATCCAACCCGTCCTGCGGTGGTGACGGGTGCTCCACCACCCGTCTACTGACGCGCGGAGGGATGGGTATGGGGGCGGAAGAGTGAGGAAGACAAAGGGAGGAAAAGAGTGAGAAAGAGAGACAGTGAGGAATGCGAACAATGAGAACTTATAGTGCAAGTTCAAGTGTCTCGCCAGTGTTGCTGTTGAGCTTGGTGCAGCAGCACCAGCAGCAGCAGCAGCAGCAGCAGCAGCAGCAGCAGCAGCAGCAGCAGCAGCAGCACCACCACCACCACCAGCAGCAGCAGCAGCACCAGCAGCTGGTAGTAGTGGTGTGTGGGCGGGAATATGGGGGCGCGACAGCTGCAGGAGTCCCTGCCCCCTCCCCCCAGCAGCACCAAGGGGTGGTGGATGGTGGTGGAGTTTCAATAGACTGGTGTAGCAAATCACCATCAGTCTTAGGTCACGTGCTTGGTGTAGCCGGCTGTGATTGGTGCAACCGACGTGGAACGGCCTGAAGGCGCCCGAAGAATGCCCAACTGTACGTCAAGTACGTCAAGTACGTCAGGTACGTCCAGCTCAATACTGAAGCACGTAATTACTCCCTATATCCTCCAGGTCAATGTTAAATGCACGACCGAGGTGTCTTAGATGCACGACTTAGGTTGATGGGTAGAACCATCTGAACTTAACTCTAAACTTAACCCAATTAACCTCACGTAAGTTAACACGAAACTAACTTCTTAAGTTATGATAACGTCATACCCGCACTGCCGTGGATTTATATACGCCATACCCGCACAAGCATCGATTTATATAAGTCATACCCGCACCAGCGTCGATTTATATACGCCATACCCGCACAAGCGTCGATTTGCATACGCCATACCCGCACAAAACTCGATTTACATACGCCATACCCGCACAAGCGTCGATTTATATAAGCCATACCCGCACCAGCGTCGATTTACATACGTCATACCCGCACCAGCGTCGATTTACATACGCCAAACCCGCACAAGCGTCGATTTCCATACGTCATACCCGCACAAGCATCGATTTACCTTTACTGTGCCTTAGTAACCAATGCTCACTCTCGAGTAAGCATTTATGCTAACATAAACTCTCACCCACAATACCGTAGATAACACCAATACATTTTCATTCGCCTGGGCACCTGGAGGCTCGAACACCCGACCCTCAGCACGTGAGGCGGTTGCTCTACCAACTGAGCCACGAGCTAGCCACAGTAGAGAAGGACTCCAGAGGCATCAAATTCGAGCATGAAGCCTTCTCCTTGGGGCTGCCACTTGAGCACACATCTTTACTGGTAGTCCTTGACATCTTAAGAGCAAGTTCATTGACGTCCTTGTAAAGCAGAATAGCCGTGGAAAGTTCAAAAGTTCACCTGACCTAAGCGTGCCAAAAGAACCTCAAGCCAAGTACCGAGCAACGTTCAAAAGTTCAAGGATTGAAGGTACTACGATTATTGACGTATAATGAACTAATACGCACAATAACTGACAATAACGAGGCTGAAACAGATAAAACTAAGTTTTTCGGGCTTTCCTGGACCTAAATAAAGATATTATAAAGGAAGATGGGGGCTGAAAGTGAGATGAAAAGATAGAATATTGTCATGTTTCACCTCTCTCTCTCTCTCTCTCTCTCTTCTCTCTCTCTCCATCTCCATCTCCCTCTCCCTCTGTCCCTCTATCCCTCTCTCTCTCTCTCTCTCTCTCTCTCCCTCCCTCTCTCTCTCTCTCTCTCTCTCTCTCTCCCTCTCCTATGGTCGACTAGGCTGGGTTATCAGCACATAAGTTTCGTCTGGGACATTATGCCTGACTTTCTCGTCACCTTAATTATCATAACCACAGAGTCCTTCAAAATATTACAAAATAATAACAACTAAATAAAATATAAAAAATAATTTATAAAATATTTTATAAATATAAAAATTTAGTGTGATATAAAATATCACACTAAATTATATACAATACACCCTGTCCTACCATAATGTATTACAATACACCCAGTCTTCAACAAAATGTATAAAATACACCCAGTCCTAACAATAAATGTATAAAAATACACCCATTCATCACACTAATCCATACAATACAACAAATTCTCACGATAAATCCATAAAATACAGCCACTTCTCACAATAAATACATCAAATACAACACTTTCATATGATACAGCAGACCTTTAGCTGCTGGCAAGGAATGTATGCGTACAAAACTTAATACACCGAGCAAAATAATACACCGGAAAGTATACAGGTTTGTCGATATAGAACACGACAAGCGAGACCCCCTGACCTCATTTGTTTCAATTTTGTGTGGGTTCGTACGCAGAGTTGAGGTCAAACCGTCCAAATTGGACGACTCGTTACGTCGTGACGACGATCTGATAATAAAGCTAAATATAGAAACAGGTAAGGAATATATATATAGATAAACAGCAATGTTCCCGGCTTGGGGGGGGAGGGGCATTCTTTTGATAATTAAGTAACTACAAGACACGTAAGAGAATCTTGACACGTAAGAGAATCTTGACACGTAAGAGAATCTTGACACGTAAGTGAATCTTGACACGTAAGTGAATCGTGACACGTAAGTGAATCGTGACACGTAAGTGAATCGTGACACGTAAGTGAATCGTGACACGTAAGTGTATCGTGACACGTAATACGTGTTCATAACGCGTACACGGTTCTCGCTATGTTCTCTCTTTGTTCTCTCTTTGTTCTCTGGGGTAATGGAAGGAAGGGAGGGAGAACTATTAACAATCAA
>NW_025563897.1:0-16992 GCF_020424385.1 Procambarus clarkii | reverse complement strand
ATATATATATATATATATATATATATATATATATATATATATATATATATATATATATATATATATATATATATAGGGGGGTACCACCTCTGGTGCAATTATAGGGACCCACAGCCTCAAAGAAGGGAACACAGAGCATTCAGAGAAAAACTTGCCATTTAACTCTGAATACGTATGAGTGTTCGCTTCTCCTACCACCCCCCTTTTTTATGGTGTACACTTTATTATGCAAGGTTATACAGTTACATATCTGATTTTATACAAAAAAATGAACATTAAGAGGACACAAGAAAAAGTTCGCTTCCTAGAGGCTGTAGATTTCCTCGAACTCCTCCGACGCCGGGCAGGAACCGAGGATGCAGCGGGCATTCCCCCTCTGGATCGCGACACTGAGGCGCTGAAAGAGAAAACTTGCCGCTCTAGGGTCTCTTGTAGTGTCAATGAGCTTGGAACCAAGATCCTTAAGAAACCTTCTTGCACTCTCTCCCCATGGGCCTAGGGTCTCAGACCCTATTGGAACGAAGTTGTACCGATGATCTAATTCCCTGTACTTGGCTGACTTGTATCTTTCTCTGTGTGTCGCCGCGGCTCCTGCTTGGCCGGCAGAGAGGTTGATGTATGTGGTTGCCAGGGTGGATACGCAAGTATAGTCCCACGCCAACTGTCTGCCACCCTTCCACGGGCGCAGTGTGATTCCGTCTGGTCGGCCGGCAAAGCTAACAGAGTCACGGTTCAATAGGTTGCGGGGCTCTCTCTCCGCTGGACACTGGGCAGAGGCAAGGCTTCTTTTAATGATGTCATTGACTTCGTCGTGTCTAGTGTGCCAACCACCAGATTTTCCACAGTGCAGGCCATGCAATCCATATTCGTCAGCATCTGCCTCGCCGCAAATACACCTATGAACAGTGTGGATAGGGGCAGCAAGGCGGAGAGCGACTGCAATACGGAGCTCCTGCGGATCAAGACGTGTGCCTGTCGCAGACATAGGGACTGCCAAAAGGAAGTCCCCTGCATGGGGAGCCTGCACAGCTGTGAGGCGTGCACGATCACTGGGGGTTGTTGCTGCCTCCAGCAAAGCTGTGGCTTCTTTGTCTACAATGGGGCTGTCCCAACTGGATTGTTTCTTGGCTTTCGGCATGGCTGGTCTGAGTGCTGGGTCTGCCATGGCACCCCATTTCGTGTCGCATTCCGTGTAGTGGGGGTCCTGTATCCCTGCTACATCACTCAGGGTGTCAGGTAGAATTTCCTTAACCAGGTCATCTGATGCTGAGGAGGAAGACAGGAAGGCTGGGACAGCAATTTGGGTGGCGGTGCGGACACCCAAGCCACCGAGCCTGACAGGAAGAGTGGCTTGTTTCCACTGGCATTCGTTGAGGGAGAGGTTAACAACTTTTTCTAGCATGGTCTTCAGTAAGAGGTCATACTCTTCAAGCTTTCGGCTGTCGTAAGATGGGGCGCACCTCAGAAAGTAGGTTAGCCTCGGAAGGGATAGGCATTTGGTGAGGAGATATAAAGCATCGTGGGCATCGATGTCACCTATTCTGTCTTCCATCCTCCTAAGGTCTGTGATTTTCTTGTCAAGGATCTCCTCAATGGCGTTAGACCCGAGGGGGGCTCCAAGGAGGGTGCTGTTCTCGGCCCTAATGACATGGGCTCCAGGCAAGGCAGACCTTATTCTAGCTACGATGTCTGGGTTGGAGGAGACTACTTCACACTTGGAAGGGTTCAGGAAGAGACCCAGGCTTACTTCTTGCTCCCTTATTTTCCTGATATCTTCCATGAGGTGGTCTACAGTGCCAGCTATAGTGCCATCATCCAAAAACCAGATGTTGAACTCGCTGGACAAGCTTTCGGTGATTTCTTTTAAGACTAAGCAGAAAAGAAGGGGAGCAAGAGGATCACCTTGCTGAACACCTTCACATGATCTGATTTCGTGTTCACCAAAGACTCACCACTGTAGCACGATAGTATGAACGGGTAGAGGGGCCGGAAATGGCGATGTACGGCACAAAGTACTGCATCTCTTCTGACCATGTTGAAGGCATTCTTAAAGTCCAGTTTGAGCAGGGCCTTTTCATCAGAAATGTTGGTGATGTATGCTCGTGCTGCATGGGCAGCCGCTTCACAGCCTTGGGGGATTCCAAATCCTAGCTGGATTGGTTTCAGCAATTCAGCCGCTTGCTGGCTGACAACCGTCGTAGCGGCCTTGGCAATCAGGCGTCGGAGAGTGTTGCCAACAGCGATTGGCCTGATTCCTTCGTCCTTCTTTTTGAGAGCACAAAGGGAGGCACCAAAAAAGAGAGGCCTGATGACCTCAGGTATCTCACCAGCCAGGCACATGTTGACGAACCTTGTGAGTTCCATAAGAAGATCTTGTGCAGCATCACCAACCGCAGGATTTAACATTTGCTTGATGTGTTGAGGTTTTAACCCTGTAAAGTCGCCTGCTGACACAGGGGAAAAAGTAAGGGCTGCTTTGTAGACCTCAGATTCACCAACAGTTAATGGGTCCGAAGTGATGTTGGCTGGTGGCGGAACGATGTTGTCGCCTTGAGGGGCTCTGGGTGGGTGCTTGCTTTGCAGGGCCCATGCCGTGGCTGAGTTTCGAGGAGCAATTTTCTCGTCACTGGTGAGGACTCTAATAGCACTTGCGGTATTTCCCTCTTCAATTTTCTTGGTGATTTGTGCTCTTATTTTGTACGTTTCCGTTATGTTGTTGTTGCCATTTCTGCGGTGAGTGTGTTTTGCTCGAAGAGGCAGGTGAACTAGGTTATCTCTCCTTGGGTATTCAATTATCGCCCTCAGGACCGAGGATGCAAGTGATTTGTCCCTCCTTGGAGGGACGGTGAGGCATACATTGCCAAACAAAAGGACATTATGCCACGCTTGAATATTTTCCGGAGCATCATTGACCCTTTTCAGAAGATTACAGAGTTTGGCTGCTGCATTTGGGCAGGCTGCTTTTGGGATGTGTGGTAATGTTCTAGCAGACGTCGCTATGATCGCTTGGGTGAGGTTTTCAGAAGAGATTAGGTTAATGGGAATCTCTTCTCTAACTGTCAATGGCAGCTGGCCATTGCTTCCCTTTGGAAGCTGGTGGGAACCACTGCATCTTACCTCGTTGACGGTGTGAAAGCGGATGACACCACCGTTGGAGTTTATGGCGGTGTTTTTGTTGCATACTCGGCAAAAACCTCTATTAGGAGTAGCTGTTGGCACCTCAAGGCTTGTGAAGTCCTGCCCGACCGCTGGGACCCCTTCCATTTCAACTCGGTTGGGAGAGTTAAACTGTGAATTGTTCTGTAGAGGGGGGGGGGGGGGCAAACACACTGGGTCATGGCCAAGCAACTGCCAGCAACTGGGTGTGGAGGCATCAACTGGGTGTGGAGGCAGCAACTGGGTGTGGAGGCATCAACTGGGTGTGGAGGCAGCAACTGGGTGTGGAGGCATCAACTGGGTGTGGAGGCATCAACTGGGTGTGGAGCCAGCAACTGGGTGTGGAGCCAGCAACTGGGTGTGGAGCCAGCAACTGGGTGTGGAGGCATCAACTGGGTGTGGAGGCATCAACTGGGTGTGGAGCCAGCAACTGGGTGTGGAGGCATCAACTGGGTGTGGAGCCAGCAACTGGGTGTGGAGCCAGCAACTGGGTGTGGAGGCATCAACTGGGTGTGGAGGTGGGTGTGGAGCCAGCAACTGGGTGTGGAGCCAGCAACTGGGTGTGGAGCCAGCAACTGGGTGTGGAGCCATCAACTGGGTGTGGAGCCAGCAACTGGGTGTGGAGCCAGCAACTGGGTGTGGAGCCAGCAACTGGGTGTGGAGCCAGCAACTGGGTGTGGAGCCAGCAACTGGGTGTGGAGCCAGCAACTGGGTGTGGAGCCAGCAACTGGGTGTGGAGCCAGCAACTGGGTGTGGAGGCATCAACTGGGTGTGGAGCCAGCAACTGGGTGTGGAGCCAGCAACTGGGTGTGGAGCCAGCAACTGGGTGTGGAGCCAGCAACTGGGTGTGGAGCCAGCAACTGGGTGTGGAGCCAGCAACTGGGTGTGGAGCCAGCAACTGGGTGTGGAGCCAGCAACTGGGTGTTGAGGCATCAACTGGGTGTGGAGGCAGCAACTGGGTGTGGAGCCAGCAACTGGGTGTGGAGCCAGCAACTGGGTGTGGAGCCAGCAACTGGGTGTGGAGCCAGCAACTGGGTGTGGAGGCAGCAACTGGGTGTGGAGCCAGCAACTGGGTGTGGAGGCAGCAACTGGGTGTGGAGGCAGCAACTGGGTGTGGAGCCAGCAACTGGGTGTGGAGCCAGCAACTGGGTGTGGAGCCAGCAACTGGGTGTGGAGCCAGCAACTGGGTGTGGAGCCAGCAACTGGGTGTGGAGCCAGCAACTGGGTGTGGAGCCAGCAACTGGGTGTGGAGCCAGCAACTGGGTGTGGAGCCAGCAACTGGGTGTGGAGCCAGCAACTGGGTGTGGAGCCAGCAACTGGGTGTGGAGGCAGCAACTGGGTGTGGAGCCAGCAACTGGGTGTGGAGCCAGCAACTGGGTGTGGAGCCAGCAACTGGGTGTGGAGCCAGCAACTGGGTGTGGAGCCAGCAACTGGGTGTGGAGCCAGCAACTGGGTGTGGAGGCATCAACTGGGTGTGGAGGCATCAACTGGGTGTGGAGGCATCAACTGGGTGTAGAGGCATCAACTGGGTGTGGAGCCAGCAACTGGGTGTGGAGCCAGCAACTGGGTGTGGAGCCAGCAACTGGGTGTGGAGCCAGCAACTGGGTGTGGAGCCAGCAACTGGGTGTGGAGGCATCAACTGGGTGTGGAGCCAGCAACTGGGTGTGGAGCCAGCAACTGGGTGTGGAGGCATCAACTGGGTGTGGAGGCATCAACTGGGTGTGGAGCCAGCAACTGGGTGTGGAGGCATCAACTGGGTGTGGAGCCAGCAACTGGGTGTGGAGGCATCAACTGGGTGTGGAGGCATCAACTGGGTGTGGAGGCATCAACTGGGTGTGGAGGCATCAACTGGGTGTGGAGCCAGCAACTGGGTGTGGAGGCATCAACTGGGTGTGGAGCCAGCAACTGGGTGTGGAGGCATCAACTGGGTGTGGAGGCATCAACTGGGTGTGGAGCCATCAACTGGGTGTGGAGGCATCAACTGGGTGTGGAGCCAGCAACTGGGTGTGGAGGCATCAACTGGGTGTGGAGCCAGCAACTGGGTGTGGAGGCATCAACTGGGTGTGGAGGCATCAACTGGGTGTGGAGGCATCAACTGGGTGTGGAGGCATCAACTGGGTGTGGAGCCAGCAACTGGGTGTGGAGCCAGCAACTGGGTGTGGAGGCATCAACTGGGTGTGGAGCCAGCAACTGGGTGTGGAGGCATCAACTGGGTGTGGAGCCAGCAACTGGGTGTGGAGGCATCAACTGGGTGTGGAGGCATCAACTGGGTGTGGAGCCAGCAACTGGGTGTGGAGGCATCAACTGGGTGTGGAGGCATCAACTGGGTGTGGAGGCATCAACTGGGTGTGGAGGCAGCAACTGGGTGTGGAGGCATCAACTGGGTGTGGAGCCAGCAACTGGGTGTGGAGGCATCAACTGGGTGTGGAGGCATCAACTGGGTGTGGAGGCATCAACTGGGTGTGGAGGCATCAACTGGGTGTGGAGCCAGCAACTGGGTGTGGAGCCAGCAACTGGGTGTGGAGACATCAACTGGGTGTGGAGGCAGCAACTGGGTGTGGAGCCAGCAACTGGGTGTGGAGGCATCAACTGGGTGTGGAGCCAGCAACTGGGTGTGGAGGCATCAACTGGGTGTGGAGCCAGCAACTGGGTGTGGAGCCAGCAACTGGGTGTGGAGCCAGCAACTGGGTGTGGAGCCAGCAACTGGGTGTGGAGCCAGCAACTGGGTGTGGAGGCAGCAACTGGGTGTGGAGCCAGCAACTGGGTGTGGAGCCAGCAACTGGGTGTGGAGCCAGCAACTGGGTGTGGAGCCAGCAACTGGGTGTGGAGGCAGCAACTGGGTGTGGAGCCAGCAACTGGGTGTGGAGCCAGCAACTGGGTGTGGAGCCAGCAACTGGGTGTGGAGCCAGCAACTGGGTGTGGAGCCAGCAACTGGGTGTGGAGCCAGCAACTGGGTGTGGAGCCAGCAACTGGGTGTGGAGCCAGCAACTGGGTGTGGAGCCAGCAACTGGGTGTGGAGCCAGCAACTGGGTGTGGAGCCAGCAACTGGGTGTGGAGGCAGCAACTGGGTGTGGAGCCAGCAACTGGGTGTGGAGCCAGCAACTGGGTGTGGAGCCAGCAACTGGGTGTGGAGCCAGCAACTGGGTGTGGAGCCAGCAACTGGGTGTGGAGCCAGCAACTGGGTGTGGAGCCAGCAACTGGGTGTGGAGCCAGCAACTGGGTGTGGAGGCATCAACTGGGTGTGGAGCCAGCAACTGGGTGTGGAGCCAGCAACTGGGTGTGGAGCCAGCAACTGGGTGTGGAGCCAGCAACTGGGTGTGGAGCCAGCAACTGGGTGTGGAGCCATCAACTGGGTGTGGAGCCAGCAACTGGGTGTGGAGCCAGCAACTGGGTGTGGAGCCAGCAACTGGGTGTGGAGCCAGCAACTGGGTGTGGAGCCAGCAACTGGGTGTGGAGGCATCAACTGGGTGTGGAGCCAGCAACTGGGTGTGGAGCCAGCAACTGGGTGTGGAGCCAGCAACTGGGTGTGGAGCCAGCAACTGGGTGTGGAGCCAGCAACTGGGTGTGGAGGCATCAACTGGGTGTGGAGGCATCAACTGGGTGTGGAGCCAGCAACTGGGTGTGGAGCCAGCAACTGGGTGTGGAGCCAGCAACTGGGTGTGGAGCCAGCAACTGGGTGTGGAGCCAGCAACTGGGTGTGGAGCCAGCAACTGGGTGTGGAGCCAGCAACTGGGTGTGGAGCCAGCAACTGGGTGTGGAGCCAGCAACTGGGTGTGGAGCCAGCAACTGGGTGTGGAGCCAGCAACTGGGTGTGGAGCCAGCAACTGGGTGTGGAGCCAGACACTGGGTGTGGAGCCAGCAACTGGGTGTGGAGCCAGCAACTGGGTGTGGAGCCAGCAACTGGGTGTGGAGCCAGCAACTGGGTGTGGAGCCAGCAACTGGGTGTGGAGCCAGCAACTGGGTGTGGAGCCATCAACTGGGTGTGGAGCCAGCAACTGGGTGTGGAGGCAGCAACTGGGTGTGGAGCCAGCAACTGGGTGTGGAGCCAGCAACTGGGTGTGGAGCCAGCAACTGGGTGTGGAGGCATCAACTGGGTGTGGAGCCAGCAACTGGGTGTGGAGCCAGCAACTGGGTGTGGAGCCAGCAACTGGGTGTGGAGCCAGCAACTGGGTGTGGAGCCAGCAACTGGGTGTGGAGCCAGCAACTGGGTGTGGAGCCAGCAACTGGGTGTGGAGCCAGCAACTGGGTGTGGAGCCAGCAACTGGGTGTGGAGGCAGCAACTGGGTGTGGGGGCATCAACTGGGTGTGGAGCCAGCAACTGGGTGTGGAGCCAGCAACTGGGTGTGGAGCAGCAACTGGGTGTGGAGCCAGCAACTGGGTGTGGAGGCATCAACTGGGTGTGGAGGCTGCAACTGGGTGTGGAGCCAGCAACTGGGTGTGGAGGCAGCAACTGGGTGTGGAGCCAGCAACTGGGTGTGGAGCCAGCAACTGGGTGTGGAGCCATCAACTGGGTGTGGAGGCTGCAACTCGGTGTGGAGCCAGCAACTGGGTGTGGAGGCATCAACTGGGTGTGGAGCCAGCAACTGGGTGTGGAGGCTGCAACTCGGTGTGGAGCCAGCAACTGGGTGTGGCGGCTGCAACTCGGTGTGGAGCCAGTGTAATGACCCTAATTGTAATAACTCGCCTTGTATCTATCTCGACCGCGCACTCCGCTACTACCACTGAGCTAACCGTGCAATCTCCGCTCTTTCTATGGTAATAACAGATGCTATACCGATCATATAAGATGTTAACACTCGGGCCGTCATATGAAGACGTAAACCAGTACACAGAGGAAGGAGAGAGAGAGAGAGGAAGAGGGAGGCAGGGCGAGAGGAGAGAGAGAGGAGAGAGCGAGAACGAGAGCAAGGGAGGGAGAACGAGAGCGAGTGAGGGCGAGGGAGAGTGAGACACTAGTGAGGGAGAGTGAGACAGAAAGATAGAGGTAATCGTAGTCACAACCTATCGTATGAGTTACCGAGTGACGCTGCCACCATCCTGAGTTACCGGACAGGGGACCGGAGTGAGATTCGTAGGTCTTGCAGATGGAATAACCTACCAGGACAGGTGTAGGGGACAATTGAACGGTACAAGGATCCTGGCCTGACACTCGAATAATCCTGACCACTTGGGAACTATAGTGTACACAAGAATAAGGCGGGACACAATTAAGAGCACTAGGTCACTAGGGCAAAGGGGACGGTAGGCCCAATATCACTAGGCAAGGAACCATTAATACACATTTAATAACACTTAATATCTGACTTTATTAAAATAATTAAATAAGACACTCCCTAACTATATTCCCTACTAGAGGCCAAGGGTACTGAATGAGGTGCTTTAGTACAAGAGAGCCGTACTTACTCGTATGTTGTTCCACCGTTTCCGGGAGATGATGTTCCTTCCCGGGTCCACACACACCTTCCTACTGGGCTGCGCCCACTGTACTGACTCCCCTGATCTGCTGCTCCTCAGCTGAACATGAGGGTTTGCATTTGATGTTTAGGGGTTAATCCCTGAAGATTACCATGACGGCATCACTCTGACCTTTTTGTGATTCGATGACCGTTGACCTGACTCTATGGCTAACTTGTACAGAGGTGTAACTTTTACATTGTCTGCCGCCGCCTGTCTGGCGCCTGTGGGTTGTTCATCCTCCACGTGGCCTGTTCATGCTGTTATGATGTTCATGTACTATGTACTGATCTCTTGTTACACCAGCAACTGGGTGTGGAGCCAGCAACTGGGTGTGGAGGCATCAGCTGGGTGTGGAGCCAGCAACTGGGTGTGGAGGCATCAGCTGGGTGTGGAGGCATCAGCTGGGTGTGGAGGCCGCGGCTGGGTGTGGATGCCGGTGGGGCGAGGGTCAGCTCAGGTAGTGAGGTGCGGGGGGGGGGGGGTTTGGGGGGGGGGAGGCGTAGTATCGAGTGGGCTATACACATGACACACAATATACATTCATATATATGTACACCAGGGCATGTATGACACTGAGAATATGGGGTTGGCTCTTTGTTATATGTATGACACTATGAACTGGGGTTGACACTTTGTGGTGTGTATGGCACTGAGTATAAGAGTTAGCACTTTGATATGTATATATCACTGTGGCACTATATATACATGGTATTCACTTTGTATGTCGGGGCCACAAACTATACACTAAACAGACAGGAATTGTTCACTATCATTCACTGAGCCCACGAGGGAGGTGGTGTGGTGGTGTGGTGGTGAAATTGAAAGTGAAATTGAAATAAGTTGATTGAGGTAAAATAGTGGTGGTGAAGGGAGTTTGAAATGCGGCCACTACCAGCCTCCTCCGCCTGACCGGTGAGCGGGTGTTCTTAGTGACGCTCTACTCTAAGGTTCACTTTCCCTCACCCGCCTCCCTCCGCCCCCGCCCTTCCCCATCCCGCCCCGACCGTTAAGGTGGTAGGCCTCCCTCACTGGCACTGTTGCTGGTGAGTTCAAGCTTGGCAAACAGAAGAAAATTGTAAAATACCGTTGACTGGGACGATGGAGGGACTTCAAACGCTGAAGATGTCTTCTAATGATGTTCACATATGTCCTGGCCGACGCCTCACCTGCTTGACCTCACTGTTTTGTGATAAAGTATGAAGGTAGCCCGGAGCTCCACGGTGCGTCCGGTCTCCACAGTACCCCGTGGATATATATATATATATATATATATATATATATATATATATATATATATATATATATATATATATATATATATATATATATATACAACTTAGAACACTTTCCCACCAGGAGACTCGAACCCTAGCCAGCACAGAAGCCTTCCAACAACTGGCATAACAGGTACGCCTTAACCCGCTCCACCACCCGCTCAGACCCTTGAGCACCAGAGCAAGTGAGGGGTCATTTATACGTTAATTTCATCAAGTCCCTGTTAATATGGGAAGACACAGTGTCTTTGCTTAAGGCACAACTCTCCTAAACACGAGAGTTAAGTATACAACTTTAGATATATACATATACAAGACGCCTTAATCCACTTGACCATCACGACCGGACAAAATGAGGTGATAGCCGAGGCTATTGAACCACCCCACCGCCGGCACTCGGATAGTAATCTTGGGCATAGCATTTTACCAAATCACCTCATTCTTTGGGGCACACGTGAGGAACACAAATGCGAACAAGCCTAAATGGACCCAGGACAATATGCAACTGAAAACTCACACCCCAGAAGTGACTCGAACCCATACTCCCAGGAGCAACGCAACTGGTATGTACAAGATGCCTTAATCCACTTGACCATCACGACCGGACAAAATGAGGTGATAGCCGAGGCTATTGAACCACCCCACCGCCGGCACTCGGATAGTAATCTTGGGCATAGCATTTTACCAAATCACCTCATTCTTTGGGGCACACGTGAGGAACACAAATGCGAACAAGCCTGAATGGTCCCAGTACAATATGCAACTGAAAACTCACACTCCAGAAGTGACTCGAACCTATACTCCCAGGAGCAACGCAACTGGTATGTACAAGACGCCTTAATCCACTTGACCATCACGACTGGACAAAATGAGGTGATAGCCGAGGCTATTTGAACCACCCCACCGCCGGCACTCAGATAGTAATCTTGGGCATAGCATTTTACCAAATCACCTCATTCTTTGGGGCACACGTGAGGAACACAAATACGAACAAGCCTGAATGGTCCCCAGGACAATATGCAACTGAAAACTCACACCCCAGAAGTGACTCGAACCCATACTCCCACCCAGCAAACACAAATCATCTACACAACGTTCGCCTATCTCTTCCCAAAGGTGTGGGAATGATTTGCATTGAGAATGGTGCAGGAGAGCCTTTGAGAAACTTTACTCAAAAAATCCAAACACAAAGGTTTAATTATAAATAGTTTTTCTACAATTATTTTCTTCCAAATGTAAAACAAATAGTTTTTACATGTTTAAATATAAAATTTATGGTGTTTTTTTGTAAAATTCATTAATAAATTGTGAATGATATATATTGGCTGAGTGAAACCTTTAAAATCCATTTAGTTATAATATGAACAGAAAAAAGTAGTTTTCCAAATTTTCTAAAAATCGCTCTTTTTAACACAATTTGACTCCTTATGAATTCCACTAAACACTAATATCATGTTTAAATATATAATTTATGTATTATTCCCTAAGATAATTTATATAAATTATAAAAGTTGCTGGAAAGTGGTGAGAAAGAATCTGAAAACGTTTTGTTGTCTTATATTGGCGTGTTCTTATTAACTAGAGTGAGTAAGAGTGAGCGAGAGTGGGTAAGAGTGAGTAAGAGTGACTGAAGGTGAGTGAGAGTGCCAGAGAGTGTGTAAGTGTGAGTAAGAGTGAGTATAAGTAAGAGTGAGTAAGAGTGACAGAGTGAGTAAGAGTGAGAGTAAGGGTGACAGAATGAGTAAGAGTGAGAGTAAAGTGATTGAGAGTAAGGGTGAGTATGAGAGTAAGAGTGATTGAGAGTTAGAGTGAGAGTAAGAGTGATTGAGAGTTAGTGAGAGTAAGAGTGATTGAGAGTAAGAGTGATTGAGAGTAAGAGTGATTGAGAGTAAGAGTGATTGGGAGTAAGAGTGATTGAGAGTAAGAGTGATTGGGAGTAAGAGTGATTGGGAGTAAGAGTGAGAGTAAGAGTAAGAATGAGAATAAGAGTGATTGAGAGTAAGAGTGATTGGGAGTAAGAGTAAGAGTAAGAATGAGAGTAGGAGTGATTGAGAGTAGGAGTGATATTGGGAGTAGGAGTGACTGGGAGTAAGAGTGATTGAGAGTAAGAGTAATTGAGAGTAAGAGTATGAGAGTAAGAGTGAGAGAGTGAGTATGAATGGGTAAGGGTGACTGAGAGTGAGTAAGAGTGACAGAGTAGAATGACAGAGTAAGAGTGATAGAGATAAGAGTGACAGAGAGTAAGAGTGACAGAGAGTAAGAGTGACAGAGAGTAAGAGTGACAGAGTAAGAGTGACAGAGAGTAAGAGTGACAGAGTAAGAGTGAGTATGAGAGTGAGTAAGGATGACAGAGAAAGAGTGAGTAATAGTGCGTAAGAGTGATTGAGAGTTAGAGTGAGAGTAAGAGTGATTGAGAGTTAGTGAGAGTAAGAGTGATTGAGAGTAAGAGTGATTGAGAGTAAAAGTGATTGAGAGTAAGAGTGATTGAGAGTAAGAGTGATTGGGAGTAAGAGTGATTGAGAGTAAGAGTGATTGGGAGTAAGAGTGATTGGGAGTAGGAGTAAGAATGAGAACAAGAGTGATTGAGAGTAAGAGTGAGTAAGAGTAAGAATGAGAGTAAGAGTGATTGAGAGTAAGAGTGATTGAGAGTGAGAGTGATGAGAGTAAGAGTGATTGGGAGTAAGAGTGATTGAGAGTAAGAGTGATTGGGAGTAAGAGTGATTGGGAGTAGGAGTAAGAATGAGAATAAGAGTGATGAGAGTAAGAGTGAGTAAGAGTAAGAATGAGAGTAAGAGTGATGAGAGTAAGAGTGATTGAGAGTAAGAGTGATCGAGAGTAAGAGTGATTGGGAGTAAGAGTGATTGGAGTAAGAGTAAGAGTGAGAGTAAGAGTAAGAATGAGAATAAGAGTGATTGAGAGTAAGAGTGATTGGGAGTAAGAGTAAGAATGAGAGTAGGAGTGATTGAGAGTAGGAGTGATTGGGAGTAGGAGTGATTGGGAGTAAGAGTGATTGAGAGTAAGAGTAATTGAGAGTAAGATGTAATTGAGAGTAAGAGTATGAGAGTAAGAGTGAGAGAGTGAGTATGAATGGGTAAGGGTGACTGAGAGTGAGTAAGAAGAGAGTAAGAGTGACAGAGAGTAAGAGTGACAGAGAGTAAGAGTGACAGAGAGTAAGAGTGACAGAGAAGAGTGACAGAGAGTAAGAGTGACGAGAGTAGAGTGACAGAGTAAGAGTGAAGAGAGTAAGAGTGACAGAGTAAGAGTGACAGAGTAAGAGTGACAGAGAGTAAGAGTGACAGAGAGTAAGAGTGACAGAGAGTAAGAGTGACAGAGAGTAAGAGTGACAGAGAGTAAGAGTGACAGAGAGTAAGAGTGACAGAGAGTAAGAGTGATATGAGAGAGTTAAGAGTGTGAGGTGTGTGAGTGTAGCAGGCCAGGGAGGCAGGATGTGTGGTCACAGGCGAGGCCTAGGCCTCGTGATCTCTAATGTTGGTTTTTATATATATGTTGGATTTTTGTCCTGTTTCAAATTATAATTATTTAGCAGGAATGTAATAAGATATTGCACAGTATTAATGTGACAATAATATATGCATTATTTCCTTGATAATCAAACTTGTTGTTCAAAGATCATATACAATCTTTGAAGGAAACATTTTGAGAGCGCGAGCTGGCAACACTGGGCTGGTGGGTGAGAGAGACATATGGTTAGTTGTACTCAGACCTTCAGTGGTGAAGGGTGTGTCCCAGCTGGCCACCACAGCCGCCACCCGCCGCCACCCGCCGCCACCACCACCCCCCACCCGCCCACCACCACCACCCACCACCAGCCGCCACCCGCCACCACCCACCACAAGCCGCCACCTGCCTCCACCCGCCACCAGCCGCCACCAGCCGCCACCCGCCAAGCACCACCACCCACCACCACCCACCACCCACCACCAGCCGCCACCCACCACCAGCCGCCACCCGCCACCACCCACCACAAGCCGCCACTGCTGCCACCCGCCACCCACCACCAGCCGCCACCCGCCGCCACCCGCCACCCACCACCAGCCGCCACCCGCCACCACCCACCACCAGCCACACCTGCCACCAGCCGCCACCCGCCACCACCCACCACCAGCCGCCACCCGCCACCACCGCCACCACCCGCCACCGCCACCCGCCACCAGCCACCACCAGCCGCCACCCGCCACCGCCACCACCCGCCACAGCCGCCACCCGCCACCAGCCGCCACCCGCCACCACCACCACCAGCCGCCACCCGCCACCACCCACCACCAGCCGCCACCGCCACCAGCCACCGCCACCCACCACCGCCACTCACCACCCGCCGCCTCCACCCACCACCCGCCGCCCGCCACCCACACCCGCCGCCACCCGCCAACACCCACCACCAGCCGCCACCCGCCAACACCCACCACCAGCCGCCACCCGCCACCACCCACCACAGCCGCCACCGCCACAACCCACCACCAGCCGCCACCCGCCACCGCCACCACCACCGCCACTCACCACCCGCCGCCACCACCCACCACCCGCAGCCACCCGCCACCCACCACCCGCCGCCACCCGCCACACCCCACACCAGCCGCCACCCGCCACCCACCCACCACCAGCCGCCACCCGCCACCACCCGCCACCAGCCGCCACCCGCCACCAGCCACCGCACCCACCACCGCCACTCACCACCCGCCGCCACCACCCACCACCAGCCGCCACCCGCCACAGCCACCGCCACCCACCACCGCCACCCGCCGCCACCACCCACCCCCGCCGCCACCACCCACCACCACCAGCCGCCGCCGCCACCACCACCCACCACCACCCATCACCGCCGCCGCCACCACACCCACCACCACCGCCGCCGCACCACCCATCACCGCCGCCGCCGCCGCCACCACCCACCACAGCCGCGCCGACACCACGCCACCACCACCACCCACCACCACCACCACCCACCACCACCGCCGCCACCAGCGCCACAAGCCGCCATTACCGCACCAGCTGCCACCACCACCAGCCCGCCATCACCGCCACCAGCTGCCACCGCCACCAGCTGCCACCACCACCAGCCGCCACCACCACCACCACCAGGCGCCATCACCGCCACCAGCCGCCACCAGCTGCCACCACCATCAGCCGCCACCACCAACCACCACCACCAGCCGCCATCACCGCACCAGCTGCCACCACCACCATCCGCCATCACCGCCACCAGCTGCCACCACCACCAGCCGCCACCACCCACCACCACCAGCCGCCATTACCGCCACCAGCTGCCACCACCACCAGCCGCCATGACCGCCACCAGCTGCCACCACCACCAGCCGCCCCACCAGCCGCCACCACCGCCACCACCTCCTGCCACCAGCCGCCACCACCGCCCCGCTATCAGCCGTCACCGCCCGTGCCACAGTCGCCACCGCAAGCCGCCACCGCCAGCCGCCACCAGCCCCCCTACCGCCGATCGTCACCACCAACCACAGCCGCCGCCGCCCGCCACCGCCCGCCCACAGCCGCCACCACCACCACCACCAGCCGCCGCCGCCACCACCACCCACCACCACCGCCACCACCACCCACCGCCACGCCGCCACCACCCACCACCGCCAGCCGCCACCACTCATCACAGACGCGCCACCCGCCACCGCCCGCCACCACCGCCAGACACAGCCGCCAGTGTCCGCCACCGCCGCCACTGTCCGCCACCGCCGCCACTGTCCGCCACCGCCGCCACTGTCCGCCACCGCCGTCACTGTCCGCCACCGCCGCCACTGTCCGCCACCGCCACCACTGTCTGCCACCGCCACCACTGTCCGCCCGCTGCCACCACTGTCCGCCCGCCGCCACCACTGTCCGCCCGCCGCCACCACTGTCCGCCCGCCGCCACCACTGTCCGCCCGCCGCCTCCACTGTCCGCCCGCCGCCTCCACTGTCCGCCCGCCGCCTCCACTGTCCGCCCGCCGCCTCCCACTGTCCGCCCGCCGTCACCACTGTCCGCCCGCCGCCACCACTGTCCGCCCGCCGCCGCCACAGTTCGCCCGCCGCCGCCACTGTCGCCCGCCGCCGCCACTGTCCGCCCGCCGCCGCCACTGTCCGCCCGCCGCCGCCACTGTCCGCCCGCCGCCGCCACTGTCCGCCCGCCGCCGCCACTGTCCGCCCGCCGCCGCCAATGTCCACCACCGCCGCCAAAGCCGCCACGGTCCGCCCGCCGCCACTATCCGCCACAGCGCCACTGTCCGCCGCCGCCACTGTCCGCCCGCCGCCACTGTCCGCCCGCCGCCTACTATCCGCCACCGCCGCCACTGTCCTCCCGCCGCCACTGTCCGCCCGCCGCCGCCCTGTCCGCCTGCCGCCACTCTCCGCCACCGCCGCCACTGTCCGCTCGCTGCCACTGTCCGCCGCCGCCACTATCCGCCACCGCCGCCACTGTCCGCCCGACGCCACTGGTCCGCCCGCCGCCACTATCCGCCACCGCCGCCACTGTCCGCCCGCCGCCACTGTCCGCCCGCCGCCACCACTGTCCGCCCGCCGCCACCACTGTCCGCCCGCCGCCTCCACTGTCCGCCCGCCGCACCACTGTCGCCCGCGCCGCCCTGTCCGCCCGCCGCCGCCACTGTCCGCCCGCCGCCGCCACTGTCCGCCCGCCGCCGCCACTGTCCGCCCGCCGCACCGCCACTGTCCGCCCGCCGCCGTCACTGTCCGCCCGCCGCCACTGTCCACCACCGCCGCCGCCACTGTCCACCACCGCCGCCACGGTCCGCCAGCCGCCACTATCCGCCACAGCCGCCACTATCCGCCACCGCCGCCACTGTCCGCCCGCCGCCACTGTCCGCCCCGCCGCCACTATCCGCCACCGCCGCCACTGTCCGCCGCCGCCACAATCCGCCACCGCCGCCACTGTCCGCCCGCCGCCGCACTGTCCGCCCGCCGCCGCCACTGTCCGCCCGCCGCCACTGTCCGCCCGCCGCCACTGTCCGCCACAGCCGCCACTCTCCGCCGTACAGCCTCCCCTCTCTCCGTTAGTAAATAATTATAATTGTTAGTAAATAATAAAAGAAATATAAATTATTAGATTTTTTTACCCTTCAATTGTTTT
>NW_025563896.1:25000-26065 GCF_020424385.1 Procambarus clarkii | reverse complement strand
TTTTCTTTTCAACGTGGGGTATTTTGCACTTCCTGCCATATGCCGGTCGGCCGAGCGGACAGCACACTGGACTTGTGATCCTGTGGTCCTGGGTTCGATCCCAGGCGCCGGCGAGAAACAATAGGCAGATTTTCTTTCACCCTATGCTCATGTTACCTAGCAGTAAAATAGGTACCTGGGTGTTAGTCAGCTGTCACGGGCTGCTTCCTGGGGGTGGAGGCCTGGTCGAGGACCGGGCCGCGGGGATATTAAAAGCCCCGAAATCATCTCAAGATAACCTCAAGATGCCTCTTGGTCTCATGAAGAGTTATTTCCATGTGCAGATTTGGAGCCAGTCCTTCTTAATATATTTCTCAAGTGTAAATTATTATACAACTCTCCCGCGCCGGCACTCTAGGGAATATGGATGTAAACATTTTAAGCTATCCCAGTAATTGATATGTTTTATTGAGTGGGGTTACATAATATATGAGCTAAACTAAGACTAAGGTGGGAGGGAGACATCTCCCGTCACGCAGGGTGCAGTCCCACCTCCACAGATCTCCAGTATCAGCTCTAGATACTGGTAATGGCTCAAAAAGGGCCACCATTTACGGGCTATTCGTGCCCGTGCCACCTTTTGGGTGGCTTAATCTTCATCAATCAATGTTAAGGTGGGAGAGAGTTGTGTTGCATCAGTAGGAAGTGTTGCATCAGGAACCTGTCAATGATAGACGGACATTGCCAGCATATTAATGTCTCTTTGTCTCTTTGGGTTAATTAGCATATTTAATTAACTGGGTATAGCTGGAAACGCCTATGTGGCCGTTGACCTTCTCTGGTGTTAATGGTGGGTGTGTCCTGGGGGGAGTAAGGGGGGCAGGGGGGGTTCTTGTACACATGCACTAGGGGGTCAGGCGCCCTTGTACGGCCGGGGTGAGGGGGGGGGGAGGAGGGAGCAGAGCAGTCTCATTCACAAGCACTCTCATTTGAATATGTGGACGAGTGAGTTAGTGAGTGAGTGAGGGAGTGAGGGAGGGAGTTGGAGGTCCACTTCCTGCAGCAGTAAGAGGAACTGTTTACCCC
>NW_025563896.1:0-20000 GCF_020424385.1 Procambarus clarkii | reverse complement strand
ACTGGGTTGTTGTGGGCGTGTGTGTGTGTGTGTGTGTGTGTGTGTGTGTGTGTGTGTGTGTGTGGGGCCACTCCAAGCAACAGTCTATTTGGATCAGTCTATCTATTTAATTATCTATTTTAGTCTATCACACGTCACTGGGAGTACAAGATCTCTGAGAACCCATATTGAAGGATGTTGTTGTTGTTGTTGTTGATTTAGCTACTCAGAAGGAAGTGTCCCATGTAGCACGGTCTATGGTGAGCCCGTAACATTAAAGGCATACTCCAGGTATACTCCAGGTATCACCAAATTTCGTGTGTTTAATCACCTTGTCTACTACCATCATAGCGTGATTCTCAGCATTTGGCACTCAATTAGCATGATACTTAAGCCTTAAGTAGAAAAGTGAGACTAGGAAATGACGTATAATTAGCCGTAACAAGGGTGGGGGATTATAGTGATGGGTATGTGGGTAGGAGGCCTGGTCGACGACCGGGCCGCGGGGACACTAAGCCCCGGAAGCACCTCAAGGTAAGGAGGTGGCACTTAATGGCACTTATGGCACCGTTTGGTAGTTATGTGTTGTTAAATGCCATTATCAGCGCCATCATTTAAACAATCTTATCGAGTTGATTACTGATGGTGTGTGTTAATGAGGCCCCTTAGTATGATGGTAGTATTCACCTAGTTGTGCTTACCGGGGGGTTGAGCTCTGGCTCTTTGGTCCCGCCTCTCAATCGTCAATCAACTGGTGTACAGGTTCCTGAGCCTACTTGGCTCTGTCATATCTATATTTGAAACTGTGTATGGAGTCAGCCTCCACCACATTACTACTTAATGCATTCTATTTACTAACTACTCTGACACTGGTAAAGTTCTTTGTAATCTCTCTGTGGCTCATTTGGGCACTCAGTTTCCACCTGTGTCCCCTTGTGCGTGTACCACCCGTGATAAATTAAATGTGTGTGTGTGTGTGTGTTTGAAGACAGTTTATGTACGCATGTAATTACGCACACATCACAGACCGTCCACAGTCGCACACACCACAAAGACGTTAGAAAGAATTTTTTCAGTGTCAGAGTAGTTAATAAATGGAATGCACTAGGAAGTGATGTGGTGGAGGCTGACTCCATACACAGTTGCAAATGTAGATATGATAGAGCCCAGTAGGCTCAGGAATCTGTACACCAGTTGATTGACAGTTGAGAGGCGGGACTAAAGAGCCAGAGCTCAACCCCCGCAAGCACAACTAGGTGAGTACAGCTCCCTTGCCCTTACATCAGTTAACAAGCGGCAATTACCGCACCAACTACGCCCTTGAACCTCTTACCCCGACAAACCTGCAGTAATGGCCAAGAAACACTGGCCTGTCTCACGCCACGCCTCGCATTTTTACAGCCCGTCCTCGTATACAATGATCCAAGCTCGTTAATCCAGCCGCCAAACCCCCTGTTTATGAATGAAAACCAGTTTACACACGACTCACAGCTGATGACGTCCGAACACTTCCGGAACAAGTGCTTCGCTCACGGCCGCTGTTCGAACCACAATTCTATAAATGCTTCACCCAAGTATTTGAAATACAAATAATCGCCAACAGAACCTAATCACCTAAGCTAGCCTACGACTAACTATATATAGAATTGTTTTATGTATAATAAGATTTATGTATGAGAACATAAACATTTTTAATACATAGTATGTTAAAATTGGTGAATGCGTTTGGGGAGGACGGCCGCTGCTTTAACCAGCCTACTTTGCAGTTACTTTCTGATGATTTAACGTCCCCGCGGCCCAGTCCTCAACTAAGCCTCATCGTTGCTGGACTGGTCAACCAGGCTGTTGAACGCGGCTGCGAACAGCCAGACGTATGAATCACAGCCTGGTTGATCAAGTATCCTTTGGAGGTGCTTATCCAGTTTTCTCTTGAACACTGTGAGGGGTCGGCCAGTTATGTCCCTTATGTGTAGTGGAAGCGTGTTGAACAGTCTCGGGCCTCTGATGTTGATAGTTCTCTCTTGAACACTGTGAGGGGTCGGCCAGTTATGTCCCTTATGTGTAGTGGAAGCGTGTTGAACAGTCTCGGGCCTCTGATGTTGATAGTTCTCTCTTGAACACTGTGAGGGGTCGGCCAGTTATGTCCCTTATGTGTAGTGGAAGCGTGTTGAACAGTCTCGGGCCTCTGATGTTGATAGTTCTCTCTTGAACACTGTGAGGGGTCGGCCAGTTATGTCCCTTATGTGTAGTGGAAGCGTGTTGAACAGTCTCGGGCCTCTGATGTTGATAGTTCTCTCTCAGAGTACCTGTTGGACCTCTGGTCTTCAACGGGGGTATTCTGCGTCTAGTGTGAGGGCGAGTTACATACCGGCACCGTTGCGCTTGAGCATGTAAAATGCTTCGATGTAAAATTAGAACCCTTCACTCTTTAAGCCCCCCCCCCCCTGAATTGTACTAACTTGGTCCAACAGGCTGTTGCTTGGAGCATCCCGCAGGCCCATATAGCCGACACAGCTCGGCTGGTCCAGCACTTCCTGTAGGTATTGAATCCTCCAGACTGTGGAGGCAGGAGTCAGGCCGGGCTCGGGGAGTAGAACTCTAGAAACCCTCTCCAGGTATGTTCCAGGTAAACGGAACCCTGGGCGCTGTGCTTTAAGAATAAATCTTATGTCCTGGTGGTGGACGGCCCACAAGGTGCCTGCAGGATAGAGAACTAATGCTCGATCCTGCAGGCATACATAGGCGAGTACGTACACATGCGCATGCGCAGTACTCACTAAATGATTTAAGGAACAGGTGGAAACCTGGTAGACGTCTCCAAAGGATACCTGCTTGATTGGTTTCTGGGAGAGTTCTTCTACTCCTCAAGCTCTTCTACTCCTCAAGATCCTCTACTCCTCAAGCCCGGCTCGAGGCCAGGCTTGACTGATCAATTTGACCAGACCACACACTAGAAGGTGAAGGGACGACGACGTTTCGGTCCGTCCTGGACCATTCTCAAGTCGATCAACCTCTCTGATCAACCTCAGTGAGCAACCGGGCTGTGGCGCCTACGTCGGATTTAGAGCTGCAAACACCAACAGTGTGGCTGATCAGGCTGCTAACCAGGTGATCCCTCGAACCATTAAAAAATTGAAAAAAACAAAAACAGGAAATATCCCTCTCCCCATGACTGTAACTTGGACCAAACATTAACAATACAATATCAATACTACATGTATACATGTAGTATACAATACTACATGTATACTACATGTATACTACATGTAAAGCTTACAGGTACTTGGGAAAGACATTGATGTACCCGGTGGCTGAGCGGACAGAACACTGGACGCGTGATCCTGTGGTCCCGGGTTCGATCCCCGGCGCCGGAGAGAAACAATGGGCAGAGTTTCTTTCACCCCTGATGCCTCTGTTACCTAGCAGTAAATAGGTACCTGGGAGTTAGTCAGCTGTCACGCGCTGCTTCCTGGGGGTGGAGGCATGGTCGAGGATCGGGCCGCGGGGACACTAAGCCCCGAAATCATCTCAAGATAACCCACACACCATACCTGTACATCTTGCCTTAACCACTGCGGCTTTGTTTATACATTTATTAAAAGTTCACGAGTAATAAATAAAATATTAACATAAAATAATAGTAATAAATAGTAATTAATAGTAAAGTAATAAATAAAATAATAAAATAAATAAATAATAACACACATCAACAAATGAGATCAACAAGAAAGCAGAGGAAACAAAGCTAGATATAATAGCAGTAGTAGAAACAAAACTCACAGGACCAAAGCAGAAGACATCCGAGAGCTTCACCAAGGCTGCCACAAGGAACAATAAGAGCATGTGCTGCGAAACACTACGCGAGGTCTTCATAACAATAACAACCTTGGGTTGTGGAGTTCACGAGCGGCATAACTCCACAACCCAAGGTTGTTATTGTTATGAAAATCCCTCGTAGTGTTTCGCAGCACATGCTCTTAGTGTTCCTTGTGGCAGCCTTGGTGAAGCTCTCGGAGGTCTTCTGTTTTGGTCCTGTGAGTTTTGTTTCTACTACTGCTATTATATCTAGCTTTGTTTCCTCTGTTTTTTTGTTGATCTCATTTGTTGATGTGTTTTTATTTATTTGTAGATGATGTGACATTATTATAT
This sequence comes from Procambarus clarkii, assembly GCF_020424385.1. Taxonomy (NCBI): domain Eukaryota; kingdom Metazoa; phylum Arthropoda; class Malacostraca; order Decapoda; family Cambaridae; genus Procambarus; species Procambarus clarkii. The sequence continues at coordinate 15,872 of NW_025563896.1, read as the reverse complement.
ATATACCATTTTTGTTTGTTATCACCATCTTCCTCACTGTCACTGTTCACTATCAGTGAAGTGACAGTGTTATTGTTATCCACCACCATTACTGTTCATCATCATCATCACTGTTCAGTCACCACTACCATTCCCAGCAAGCACAACCAAGTGAACACACACACACACACACACACACACACACACACACACACACACACACACACACACACACACACACGCCCATCTGCCCGCCATTCGTCACAATATCTTAAATCACACTAAACCTCTTTTCTTCCCATTTCAGGTAAACCCGGAGAGACGTCCGCCAGGTGGTGATGAAACAGGTGTTGTTCACGGTAATTACCAGGTGTTATGTTGTGGGGGGGGGGTAAATAGAACACAAGAAGAGCAATAGAAAATGGAAGAAAATATGAAACGTTGCTACTGGCTTAAAACGTTTGTCTGAGGCGCTGAGACGTTTGTCTGAGGCGCTGGGACGTTTGTCTGAGGCGCTGGGACGTTTGTCTGAGGCGCTGAGACGTTTGTCTGAGGCGCTGGGACGTTTGTCTGAGGCGCTGAGACGTTTGTCTGAGGCGCTGGGACGTTTGTCTGAGGCGCTGAGACGTTTGTCTGAGGCGCTGAGACGTTTGTCTGAGGCGCTGGGACGTTTGTCTGAGGCGCTGAGACGTTTGTCTGAGGCGCTGAGACGTTTGTCTGAGGCGCTGGGACGTTTGTCTGAGGCGCTGAGACGTTTGCCCTGGCTTGAGGCAGCGAGACAGTAGAGCGAGACAGCTGAGCGAGACAGCGGAGCGAAACAGCGCAGCGAGACAGCTGAACGAGACAGCCGAACGAGACAGCTGAGCGAGACAGCGGAACGAGACAGCCGAACGAGACAGCTGAGCGAGACAGCCGAACGAGACAGCCGAACGAGACAGCTGAGCGAGACAGCGCAGCGAGACAGCTGAACGAGACAGCCGAATGAGACAGCCGAATGAGACAGCCGAGCGAGACAGCCGAGCGAGACAGCGGATCGAGACAGCGGAACGAGACAGCTGAGCAAGAGAGCGCAGCGAGACAGCCGAACGAGACAGCTGAGCAAGAGAGCGCAGCGAGACAGCCGAACGAGACAGCCAAGCGAGACAGGGGAGCGAGACAGTGGAGCGAGACAACGCAGCGAGACAGCTGAGCAAGACAGCTCAGCGAGACAGCCGAGCGAGACAGCTGAGCGAGACAGGGGAGCGAGGCAGGGGAGCGAGACAGCAGAGCGAGACAGCGGAGCGAGACAGCGGAGCGAGACAACGCAGCGAGACAGCTGAGCAAGACAGCTCAGCGAGACAGGGGAGCGAGACAGCTGAGCGAGACAGGGGAGCGAGACAGCGGAGCGAGACAGCGGAGCGAGACAACGCAGCGAGACAGCTGAGCAAGACAGCTCAGCGAGGCAGGGGAGCGAGACAGCTGAGCGAGACAGGGGAGCGAGGCAGGGGAGCGAGACAGCGGAGCGAGACAGCGGAGCGAGACAGCCGAGCGAGACAGCTGAGCGAGACAGGGGAGCGAGGCCAGGGGGTTCAAACACCGCCTCGTCCGAACACATTAACATACATAACGGAACGCGCCACGAGTGTGCGGTGGTGCCACGTGTCGGGTAAATCCTTCCCGCCCCGGTACTCCTACACTGTTGCCAAATTTAAGGCCGCTTGTGTTGTTCAATCCTTCAACGTTCTTAAATGTTCTCAGGCGCGTTGTTCATTCCTCTGGTGTTCTTCAACGTTCTTCAATGTTCTCAGGCGCGTTGTTCATTTCTCTGGTGTTCTTCAACGTTCTTCAATGTTCTCAGGCGCGTTGTTCATTCCTCTGGTGTTCTTCAACGTTCTTCAATGTTCTCAGGCGCGTTGTTCATTCCTCTGGTGTTCTTCAACGTTCTTCAATGTTCTCAGGCGCGTTGTTCATTTCTCTGGTGTTCTTCAACGTTCTTCAATGTTCTCAGGCGCGTTGTTCATTTCTCTGGTGTTCTTCAACGTTCTTCAATGTTCTCAGGCGCGTTGTTCATTTCTCTGGTGTTCTTCAACGTTCTTAAATGTTCTCAGGCGCGTTGTTCATTTCTCTGGTGTTCTTCAACGTTCTTCAATGTTCTCAGGCGCGTTGTTCATTTCTCTGGTGTTCTTCAACGTTCTTCAATGTTCTCAGGCGCGTTGTTCATTTCTCTGGTGTTCTTCAACGTTCTTCAATGTTCTCAGGCGCGTTGTTCATTTCTCTGGTGTTCTTCAACGTTCTCAGGCGCGTTGTTCATTCCTCAGGTGTTCTTCAATGTCCTCGGGCGCGTTGTTCGTTCCTCCGGTGTTTTCCAACGTTCTCAGGCGCGTTGTTCATTCTTCCGGTGTTCTTGAACGTCCTCAGGCGCGTTGTTCTTCCACGTTCTCAGGCGCGTTGTTCATTCCTCAGGTGTTCTTCAATGTCCTCGGGCGCGTTGTTCGTTCCTCCGGTGTTCTCCAACGTTCTCAGGCGCGTTGTTCATTCTTCCGGTGTTCTTCAATGTCCTCAGGCGCGTTGTTCATTCCTCAGGTGTTCTTGAACGTTCTCAGGCGCGTTGTTCATTCCTGCCGTGTTCTTGAACGTTCTCAGGCGGGTTGTTCATTCTTGCCGTGTTCTTGAACATTCTCAGGCGCGTTGTTCATTCTTGCCGTGTTCTTGAACGTTCTCAGGCGGGTTGTTCATTCCCGCCGTGTTCTTGAACGTTCTCAGGCGGGTTGTTCATTCCTGCCGTGTTCTTGAACGTTCTCAGGCGCGTTGTTCATTCCTGCCGTGTTCTTGAACGTTCTCAGGCGGGTTGTTCATTCCTGCCGTGTTCTTGAACGTTCTCAGGCGGGTTGTTCATTCCTGCCGTGTTCTTGAACGTTCTCAGGCGGGTTGTTCATTCCTGCCGTGTTCTTGAACGTTCTCAGGCGCGTTGTTCATTCCTGCCGTGTTCTTGAACGTTCTCAGGCGGGTTGTTCATTCCCGCCGTGTTCTTGAACGTTCTCAGGCGGGTTATTCATTCCTGCCGTGTTCTTCAACGTTCTCAGGCGGGTTGTTCATTCCCGCCGTGTTCTTGAACGTTCTCAGGCGGGTTGTTCATTCCTGCCGTGTTCTTGAACGTTCTCAGGCGGGTTGTTCATTCCTGCCGTGTTCTTCAACGTTCTCAGGCGCGTTGTTCATTCCTGCCGTTGTAACCCGGGTACGGGTTCCTCTCTCTTTACTTCCTTCTTTCTACTCCCTCTACCCGTATTCTTACTTTTATTTCTAAACCAAGGGACTCCAAAACTTTTACCAAAGCCAACTCCACGCCACGTGGTCCTAAGACGATTGACCGACTTAGGATTCTACACCCAGTATGACGTGACCTAAGCTCTGAACAAAACCCTAGAGTCACCTCTGCTGCCACCACCAGACCAGTAATACAAGAGCAATGATCGAGGTCTGGATCGATCACGCTAATTAATCAACCTAGGGGCTTGATCCCCACTATAAACGATGACCTTGAGTGTGGAATAAATTACACGGTAATGATAATTCCGATTCGATGTTAGAATCGGCGCCCAAGGCAACTCTGCCTCGTGTGGACCACGCGACCAGGACAAGTATACACATAAAACACATGGAAACAATAAAATGCAAATTAATAACAAATTTAATTTATTAAAAGAAAACTAAAACAAAATCTAAATGTGTTCACTCCCTATCACTTTAACACTCCCTACTTGACCTGAATGGCAAATGAGAAGACTATCCCTATAATTTACAATAGCAACTATACCTTGGGCGACCACAGCTCTGGGTGTTGTGCTGGTCTTGTTGGGGAGAGGTAAGATGGTTGACCTCTCCCAGCTGCTCCCGTATTCACACTGATCTGTCCTCGTCTGGCCTAGCCCAGACTAGAACCTTGTATCCTTCCGCCTAGTCAAAGTTTTACCAAGTTACTAGCCAGGTTTAAGTTATAACAATTAAACTCTGTTGTACTTAATTGATCCAGACTGGTTGAATTATTTTACTTTAATTAGATTACACAAACATCTAACGGCAAAGCTGTTCCCGATCACAAAAATGGTTATTAAAACTTTGAGAAATATTAGACATGTCAACCCTGCTGACCTATGACCGCCGGTCACTCCGCTTTAGAAGTTAGATCTGATTCGTGACGTCACTGATGGTGACTTAAACTCAATAATTAGAATACTCTTGTTCGAATAAAACGTTCTCAGGCGGGTTGTTCATTCCTGCCGTGTTCTTGAACGTTCTCAGGCGGGTTGTTCATTCCTGCCGTGTTCTTGAACGTTCTCAGGCGCGTTGTTCATTCTTCCGGTGTTCTTCAACGTTCTCAGGTGGAAGAGAACGTTCTCTTTTGTCGTTCAATATTGTACGTGTTTTTTCTGTGTGTCTTAGACTGTCTTGAGACGTTTGATGGGTCGGTTATACGGCGTTTAGTAGTGGGTGGGGGGGGGGGGGTGGGGGGTGATGGTGGGGGAGTGGGGTGGGGTGGGGTCGGGTGGGAGGGGGGGTGGGGGTGTGGGGGGTCCCAGGTATGTGCAAGGGATCTGGGTACGCATACTACAGGTGTCTTGTAGTACTCACCTAATTACACTCACCTAGTTGTGCTTGCTGGGGTTGAGTTCTGGCTCTTTGGTCCTGTGTGTGTGTGTGTGTGTGTGTGTGTGTGTGTGTGTGTGTGTGTGTGTGTGTGTGTGTGTGTGTGTGTGTGCGTGCGTGCGTGCGTGCGCGCGTGCGTGCGCGCGTGTGTGCAATTAGTGTCTACTTCAACAAAGAGGGCAAGAGTATACAGGTGTGGAAGATTGTATCATCATTGATTGATTGATGAAGATTAAGCCACCCAAAAGGTGGCACGGGCATGAATAGCCCGTAAGTGGTGGTCCTTTTGAGCCATCACCAGTATCAATAGATGATACTGGAGATCTGTGGAGGTGCGACTGCACCCTGCGTGACGGGAGATGTCTCCCGTGGGTCCATCATCAATGTATCACCATATATATATATATATATATGACCCCGAAGAGTCATACACTTACGGGGCTATTCATGCCCGTGCCATCTCTTGGGGCTGGCTTAATCTTCACCAATCAACCAACCAATGAATCAATCAACGTCATCCAGCCTGTCATTGCTCAGGTAACATGTGTGGTCTACCTAACATGTAGACCACAGGTAAACTAACATGTAGACCACAGGTAGACCACGGGTAAACTAACAGGTAGACCACAGGTAGACCACGGGTAAACTAACAGGTAGACCACGGGTAAACTAACAGGTAGACCACGGGTAAACTAACAGGTAAACCACGGGTAAACTAACAGGTAGACCACGGGTAAACTAACAGGTAACAGCTTGTTGAACACGTTGCAAACTCCCCCTCCCGGTCGGCCGAGCGGACAGCACGCTGGACTTGTGATCCTGTGGTCCTGGGTTCGATCCCAGGCACCGGCGAGAAACAATGGGCAGAGTTTCTTTCACCCTATGCCCCCTGTTACCTAGCAGTAAAATAGGTACCTGGGTGTTAGTCAGCTGTCACGGGCTGCTTTCTGGGGGTTGGAGGCCTGGTCGAGGAGGACCGGGCCGCGGGGACACTAAAAAGCCCCGAAATCATTTCAAGATAACCTCAAGATAACATACACGGACAAATACGTTGTCGGAAACGCGTGTGTTATCGGGGCCGGATGCGTGGTGGAAGGCCGGTGTCTCCAAGGCCGGATGCCTGGAAAACCAGCGTAAGAACGGACGCCGGATGCCTGAGAGAGCTTGGGCTGCAGTTAGGCAATCCGGATATGCTCTTACGATAGCCGGTTGTCTTGAGAATGGGCCGGCTGTCTTCAGGTTGAGCCAGATGTATACATGATGACTCTACTGTCTTCAGGATGAGTCTACTGTCTTTAGGATGAGTCTACTGTCTTCAGGACGCGTCTATTGTCGTCAGGATGAGCCAGATGTATACATGATGAGTTTACTGTCTTCAGGATGAGTCTACTGTCTTTAGGATGAGTCTACTGTCTTTAGGATGAGTCTACTGTCTTTAGGATGAGTCTACTGTCTTTAGGATGAGTCTACTGTCTTTAGGATGAGTCTACTGTCTTCAGGACGCGTCTATTGTCGTCAGGATGAGCCAGATGAATACATGATGAGTTTACTGTCTTCAGGATGAGTCTACTGTCTTTAGGATGAGTCTACTGTCTTTAGGATGAGTCTACTGTCTTTAGGATGAGTCTACTGTCTTCAGGACGCGTCTATTGTCGTCAGGATGAGCCAGATGTATACATGATGAGTCTACTGTCTTCAGGATGAGTCTACTGTCTTTAGGATGAGTCTACTGTCTTTAGGATGAGTCTACTGTCTTCAGGATGAGTCTACTGTCTTTAGGATGAGTCTACTGTCTTTAGGATGAGTCTACTGTCTTTAGGATGAGCCTACTGTCTTCAGGACGCGTCTATTGTCGTCAGGATGAGCCAGATGTATACATGATGAGTTTACTGTCTTCAGGATGAGTCTACTGTCTTTATGATGAGTCTACTGTCTTTAGGATGAGTCTACTGTCTTCAGGATGAGTCTACTGTCTTCAGGATGAGTCTACTGTCTTTAGGATGAGTCTACTGTCTTCAGGATGAGTCTACTGTCTTTAGGATGAGTCTACTGTCTTTAGGATGAGTCTACTGTCTTTAGGATGAGTCTACTGTCTTTAGGATGAGTCTACTGTCTTCAGGACGTGTCTATTGTCGTCAGGATGAGCCAGATGTATACATGATGAGTTTACTGTCTTCAGGATGAGTCTACTGTCTTTAGGATGAGTCTACTGTCTTTAGGATGAGTCTACTGTCTTCAGGATGAGTCTACTGTCTTTAGGATGAGTCTACTGTCTTTAGGATGAGTCTACTGTCTTTAGGATGAGTCTACTGTCTTCAGGACGCGTCTATTGTCGTCAGGATGAGCAAGATGTATACATGATGAGTCTACTGTCTTCAGGATGAGTTTACTGTCTTCAGGATGAGTCTACTGTCTTTAGGATGAGTCTACTGTCTTTAGGATGAGTCTACTGTCTTTAGGATGAGTCTACTGTCTTCAGGACGCGTCTATTGTCGTCAGGATGAGCCAGATGTATACATGATGAGTCTACTGTCTTCAGGATGAGTCTACTGTCTTTAGGATGAGTCTATTGTCTTTAGGATGAGTCTACTGTCTTTAGGATAAGTCTACTGTCTTTAGGATGAGTCTACTGTCTTTAGGATGAGTCTACTGTCTTTAGGATAAGTCTACTGTCTTTAGGATGAGTCTATTGTCTTTAGGATGAGTCTATTGTCTTTAGGATGAGTCTACTGTCTTTAGGATGAGTCTACTGTCTTTAGGATGAGTCTACTGTCTTCAGGATGAGCCGGATGTCTTGTGAGAGCCCGCGCGAAAAGACAGTCTTAAATACCCCCTTCCCCCCCCCCCACAAGCTAGGGGGGGGAGGGAAAGACCTGACGCAGACAACAACAGACCACGAATTCAAGCGCGTCTAACCCCCCGGCTGGTGCCAGGGGTAAGGTTGGCACTCCTGACCCTTAGCTCCCCCCAGCCGATGCCAGGGTTGGCACGCGTGCCACCTTTTGTTTATTGTATCTCTCGTGGCACGGAGAGAGAGAGAGAGAGACAGACAGACAGACAGACAGACAGACAGACAGACAGACAGACAGACAGACAGACAGACAGACAGACAGACAGACAGAGAGGAAACTTAGACAGTCAGCCAAGAGGAAGAAAAAGCCGTCGGCTAAATCTGGTTGACGGGCTAAAAGGGCAGGAATGTTGGGGCCTTCAGGTGTGTGTTCCGTAGTGTTGGAGGCCCTCAGGTGTGTGTTCCCGAGTGTTGGATGCCCTCAGGTGTGTGTTCCGTAGTGTTGGGGCCCTCAGGTGTGTGTCCCCTAGTGTTGGGGGTCCTCAGGTGTGTGTTCCGTAGTGTTGGGGGTCCTCAGGTGTGTGTTCCGTAGTGTTGGGGACCCTCAGGTGTGTGTTCCGTAGTGTTGGGGACCCTCAGGTGTGTGTTCCGTAGTGTTGGGGCCCTCAGGTGTGTGTCCTCTAGTGTTGGAGGCCTCAGGTGTGTGTCCCCTAGTGTTGTGGCCCTCAGGTGTGTGTCCTCTAGTGTTGTGGCCCTCAGGTGTGTGTCCTCTAGTGTTGGGGACCCTCAGGTGTGTGTTCCGTAGTGTTGGAGGCCTCAGGTGTGTGTCCCCTAGTGTTGGAGGCCTCAGGTGTGTGTCCCCTAGTGTTGGGGACCCTCAGGTGTGTATCTCCTAGTGTTGGGGGCCCTCGTGGGTCCACTTGATGGCTTTCCGGGAGTTCTTCTACTCTCCCAAGCCCCGGCCCGAGGCCAGGCTCGACTCGTGTGAGCTTGATCCAACAGGCTGTTGCTGCTGGGAGCGTGTAAGAGGGGGGGGGGGGTGTGTGAACAAGTTTGCAACAAATCTTCTTATTAACGTAATTTTTGTAAGAAGGCTGTAAAGTATTTTGTTGTGTAAACAGGTGTCAATTATCAGATTGTCTCAGATTATAGGTTGTTTCTTCTCAGAAGACGTAATTTTTCCTCAGATTATAGGAATTATTTTATTAGATTATAGGTATTATTTTCTCAGATTATATGTATTATTTTCTCAGATTATAGGTATTATTTTCTCAGATTATAGGTATTGTTTTCTCAGATTATAGGTATTATTTTCTCAGATTATAGGTATTATTTTCTCAGATTATAGGTATTATTTTCTCAGATTATAGGTATTATTTTCTCAGATTATAGGTATTATTTTCTCAGATTATAGGTATTATTTTCTCAGATTATAGGTATTATTTTCTCAGATTATAGGTATTATTTTCTCAGATTATAGGTATTATTTTCTCAGATTATAGGTATTATTTTCTCAGATTATAGGTATTATTTTCTCAGATTATAGGTATTATTTTCTCAGATTATAGGTATTATTTTCTCAGATTATAGGTATTATTTTCTCAGATTATAGATATTAGTTTCTCAGATCATATGTATTATTTCCTCAAATTATAGGCATTGTTTTTCCCAGTTATAGGTAGTTGTTGTTGTTAAAGATTTAGCTACTCAGAACGAAGTGTCCATGTAGCACGGGCTATGGCGAGCCCGTATTAGTTATAGGTAGTGTTTTGTATACTAGTATATAGGAGTATACTTGTCAGGTGGAGAGGCTAGGCGTTATAAGAGAGCATTGGTTATAATCAGTATAAGTGGCGGGAGTAATGGCCGGGGATCCCTTACACCTGTGAAACAAAAGAGTGTTGAGTTTAGGGTATTTGATCCTCCTGTGTGATACTGATCCTCTCCTCTTCCTTCTCCCTCCTCCTTCTCTTCCTCTGTCTAGTTCTCTTCTTCAATCACTTGGGCTGGACGGTAGAGCGACGGTCTCGCTTCATGCAGGTCGGCGTTCAATCCCCCGACCGTCCATAAGTGGTTGGGCACCATTCCTTTCCCCCCCCCCCCGTCCCATCCCTAACCCTTATCCTGACCCCCTTCCCAGTGCTATATAGTCGTAATGGCTTGGCGCTTTCCCCTGAAAACTCCTTCCTTTCCGATTAATTTGATATGATTCTCTAATCAGCCTAGTTAGGCCTAGTTGGTTTAAGTATTATTTGTAGGAGGGATTAGAATTTAAATGAATGTGATAAAGAAGGATTGAGTTGTCACTGGATGAGGTAATGTGAGAGTTTGGTCCAACAGGCTGTTGCTTGGAGCGGCCCGCAGGCCCACATATCCACCACCACAGCCCGGTTGATCCGGCATTTCTTGCAGAAAACTGTCCAGTTTTGTTCGGCAATATTTCTTATGCTTGCTGGGAGGACGTTGAACAACCGTGGACCTCTGATGTTTATACAGTGTTCTCTGATTGTGCCTATGGCACCTCTGCTCTTCACTGGTTCTATTCTGCATTTTCTTCCATATCGTTCACTCCAGTATGTTGTTATTTTACTGTGTAGATTTGGGACCTGTCCCTCCAGTATCTTCCAGGTGTATATTATATGATATCTCTCTCGTCTTCTTTCTAGTGAGTACATTTGGAGAGCTTTGAGACGATCCCAATAATTTAGGTGCTTTATCTCGTCTATGCGTGCCGTATATGTTCTCTGTATTCCCTCTATTTCAGCAATCTCTCCTGCTCTGAAGGGGGAAGTGAGTACTGAGCAGTACTCAAGACGGGACAACACAAGTGACTTGAAGAGTACAACCATTGTGATGGGATCCCTGGATTTGAAAGTTCTCGTAATCCATCGTAATAAGTCAAGCACGGGGCTACGAGTGTCAAGCACGAGGCTACGAGTGTCAAGCACGAGGCTACGAGCATCAAGCACCACTCTACGAGCATCAAGCGCGAGGCTACGAGCGTCAAGCACCAATCTACGAGCATCAAGCACGGGGCTACGAGCATCAAGCACGAGGCCACGAGCATCAAGCACGAGGCTACGAGCATCAAGCACGGGGCTACGAGCATCAAGCACGGGGCTACGAGTGTCAAGCACGAGGCTACGAGCATCAAGCACGGGGCTACGAGCATCAAGCACGAGGCTACGAGCATCAAGCACGGGGCTACGAGCATCAAGCACGGGGCTACGAGTGTCAAGCACGAGGCTACGAGCATCAAGCACGGGGCTACGAGCATCAAGCACGGGGCTACGAGCATCAAGCACGAGGCTACGAGCATCAAGCACGAGGCTACGAGCATCAAGCACGAGGCTACGAGCATCAAGCACGAGGCTACGAGCATCAAGCACGGGGCTACGAGCATCAAGCACGGGGCTACGAGCATCAAGCACGGGGCTACGAGCATCAAGCACGAGTCTACGAGCATCAAGCACGGGGCTGCGAGCATCAAGCACGAGTCTACGAGCATCAAGCACGAGGCTACGAGCATCAAGCACGAGGCTACGAGCATCAAGCACGAGGCTACGAGCATCAAGCACGAGGCTACGAGCATCAAGCACGAGGCTACGAGCATCAAGCACGAGGCTACGAGCATCAAGCACGGGGCTACGAGCATCAAGCACGGGGCTACGAGCATCAAGCACGGGGCTACGAGCATCAAGCACGGGGCTACGAGCATCAAGCACGGGGCTACGAGCATCAAGCACGGGGCTACGAGCATCAAGCACGAGGCTACGAGCGTCAAGCACGGGGCTACGAGCATCAAGCACGGGGCTACGAGCATCAAGCACGGGGCTACGAGCATCAAGCACGGGGCTACGAGTATCAAGCACGGGGCTACGAGCATCAAGCACGAGGCTACGAGTATCAAGCACGGGGCTACGAGCATCAAGCACGAGGCTACGAGCATCAAGCACGGGGCTACGAGCATCAAGCACGGGGCTACGAGCATCAAGCACGAGGCTTCGAGTATCAAGCACGAGGCTACGAGTATCAAGCACGAGGCTACGAGCATCAAGCACGGGGCTACGAGTATCAAGCACGAGGCTACGAGCATCAAGCACGGGGCTACGAGCATCAAGCACGGGGCTACGAGCATCAAGCACGGGGCTACGAGCATCAAGCACGGGGCTACGAGCATCAAGCACGAGTCTACGAGCATCAAGCACGAGTCTACGAGCGTCAGGCTAATTGTTAAAGGGCCGAATTTTACCCAGGAATGTTGGCCAGACGCGAAGGTGGTTTGGCAAGTATGTTTTTGTCGGAAGACTGAGAGCTTTGTCGACAAGGACAAGGACATGAACGTCACCTTGGGTGTAAAATTCATGTACACTGGTTCGTTTAGGCTGCCTCCATCTCCGGTCATGGGGAGCAATTGTACTCTCCTAGTTGTGCTTGCAAGGGGGTTGAGCTCTGGCTCTTTGGTCCCGCTTCTCGACCGTCAGTTAATTGGTGTACAGGTTCATTAGTCTACTGGGGTCTGTCATATGTAGAATTGAATCTGTGTATGGAGTCAGCCTCCACCACATCACTTCCTAATGCATTCCATTTGTCAACCACTCTGACACTAAAAAAGTTCTTTCTAATATCTCTGTGGCTCATTTGGGCGCTCAGTTTCCACCTGTGTCCCCTTGTGCGTGTGCCCCTTGTGTTAAATAGCCTGTCTTTATCAACCCTGTCGATTCCCTTGAGAATCTTGAATGTGGTCATCATGTCCCCCCCTAACTCTTCTGTCTTCCAACGAAGTGAGGTTTAATTTCCGTAGTCTCTCCTCGTAGCTCATACCTCTCAGCTCGGGTACTAGTCTGGTGGCAAACCTTTGAACCTTTTCCAGTTTAGTCTTATGCTTGACTAGATATGGACTCCATGCTGGAGCCGCATACTCCAGGATTGGTCTGACATATGTGGTATATAATGTTCTGAAAGATTCCTGTACTCACCTAGTTGTTCTCACCTAGTTGTGTTTGCGGGGGTTGAGCTCTGGCTCTTTGGTCCCGCCTCTCAACCGTCAATCAACAGGTGTACAGATTCCTGAGCCTATCGGGCTCTGTCATATCTACACTGTGTGTGTGTGTGTGTGTGTGTGTGTGTGTGTGTGTGTGTGTGTGTGTGTGTGTGTGTGTGTGTGTACTCACCTAGTTGTACTCACCTAGTTGTGTCTGCAGGATCGAGCATTAACTCTTGGATCCCGCCTTTCGAGCATCGGTTGTTTACAGCAATGACTCCTGTCCCTATCATACCTGGTTTTAAAATTATGAATAGTATTTGCTTCCACAACCTGTTCCTGAAGTGCATTCCATTTTCCCACTACTCTCACGCTAAAAGAAAACTTCCTAACATCTCTGTGGCTCATCTGAGTTTCAGGCTTCCATCCATGTCCCCTCGTTCTGTTACTATTCCGTGTGAACATTTCGTCTATGTCCACTCTGTCAATCCCTCTGAGTATCTTATACGTTCCTATCATGTCCCCCCTCTCCCTTCTTCTTTCTAGTGTCGTAAGGCACAGTTCCCTCAGGCGCTCCTCATACCCCATCCCTCGTAGCTCTGGGACGAGTCTCGTTGCAAACCTGTGTGTGTGTGTGTGTGTGTGTGTGTGTGTGTGTGTGTGTGTGTGTGTGTGTGTGTGTGTGTGTGTGTGTGTGTGTGTGTGTGTGTGTGTAAAACTGCTGGCTTTAGCATCCACCTTCTTTTATGTGTGTGTTTGTGTGTGTGTGTGTGTGTGTACTCACCTATTTGTGCTTGCAGGATCGAGCATTGACTCTTGGATCCCGCCTTTCCAGCTATCGGTTGTTTACAGCAATGACTCCTGTCCCATTTCCCTATCATACCTAGTTTTAAAAGTATGAATAGTATTTGCTTCCACAACCTGTTCCCCAAGTGCATTCCATTTTTCCACTACTCTCACGCTAAAAGAAAACTTCCTAACATCTCTGTGACTCATCTGAGTTTCCAGTTTCCACCCATGTCCCCTCGTTCTGTTATTATTACGTGTGAACATTTCATCTATTTCCACTTTATCAATTCCCCTGAGTATTTTATATGTTCCTATCATATCTCCTCTCCTCACACACACACATATGTGTGTGTGTGTGTATGTGTGTGTGTGTGTGTGTGTGTGTGTGTGTGTGTGTGTGTGTGTGTGTGTGTGTGTGATGCCTCATTGAAACTAAACGACCAGTCAGGTGGCGGAGGCTTGCATATCACGATACTTTTCTTTTCATTTAAGCTAACAGGAATAGACATCAAGGTTAAGTATTCTAAAGAAAACGACAGAAGGAATGCATATTCAAATCAAGCGCAGCAGAAATAGCCCAATTCTACATGGAAAGGAACTGTATACTGCATTGATGACAGGCCAATCAAGACGCGTTTGATAGCCTGGTTGAATTGATCATGCTGATGTAGGCTTACAGGCTATGTGGGCTGCATGTTTATAAAAGTGGCGTGTCTGTGTGCGCGCCTGAGACCAAACCCCAAGTTAAAATGCGTACCAGCACATCAACGCAGCCATTGCGTGTCACCAATGCACACCAGGAATGTAATTTAAGGGTTTCGAATCGAGAATTCACGTCAGGAATGCTCCTCAGGAATGCGTATCGGGAATTTGCGTCAGAAATGTATGTCAGCAATGCACGTGAGGTATGCGCATCACGTATCCGCGTCATTCGTGCGCACGAGAAATGTATGGCAGAGATGTATACACCGAGAGCTCACCGAGCAACGTCGGGCCAGATTCACGAAGCAGTTACGCAAGTACTTACGAACCTGTACACCTTTCCTCGATCTTTGACGGCTTTGGTTACATTTATTAAACAGTTTACAAGCATGAAAACTTGCCAATCAACTGTTGTTATTGTTATAAACAGCCTCCTGGTGCGTCGCAGCTCACTAACTATTTAATAATTGTAAAGAAAGCCGCCAAAGATTGAAAAAAGATGTACAGGTTCGTAAGTACTTGCATAACTTCTTCGTGAATCTTGCCCTTCGGCCGCCCACAGCTGAGCCAGGATGTTGTCCGGATGTTAATTAGGCAACCCGTCCGCCTATCAGAATGTCGCATTTTGACGTACACTCTACCTAAGGTCAGAAATGGTCGTACTAGATAACAGTAGTGACTCGTGAAATTGGCGTACTGTCCCATTTCCTGTTTTAAGAGTCCTCTGCTAGGATAGGATAAGGGCAGTTTAGTACGACAATTTCTTGACGTTGGGAAACCTTATGAGGACGTAACAAGAGAGCTGTACATAGAAGACATAGTCACAGGTTAGAAGTGCCGGACCAACCGGGCTGTGGTGGGTATGTGGGCCTGCGGGCCGCTCCAAGCAACAGCCTGGTGGACCAAACTCTCACAAGTCAAGCCTAGCCAAGTCGAGATAGAGAGATGAGACAATTTGCAGGTGACACTGGCGGCGGCACTGTACAGGCTGAGGGACGGAGAGGGGGGCGGGGTGGCACTCTCCCTCGAGGGAAGAGGGGGGGGGGGGGTAGGGAGGGGCTATCTGGCACCCCCTCCCCCCCTCCCCCAGGGCCAGCATTGTAAATAGTTTTAGTTGAAGGTGAGATCTGATGGGGCTGCTTGTGTGTGTACTTGTCTATGTGTACATGAAGGGGAAAGGCTCGGCTCCTGGGCCCCGCCTCTCAGTAGCCTGCCCCCCCCCCCCCCCCTCACACACGAACCCTTCTTGATATATGTAACTCTCGTAACTTTTAACTGCCACGCCTTCCCGTTGTGGTCATTCCACTTCTACCTGTTGTTCGTTCCGGGGATCAATGGTCCCGTGGGCCTGTCTCTGACAAGGCGTCCTGGTTGGTGATCTGGTCAGCAAGGCTGGTAGACGTACCTGGTCGCTCTCTGACGATTGATCAGCGGTTGATTCAATCAAATTGTCTATTGAACTCCGTGAAAAGTTATCTACTTATGCCCCTTGGCGGCCTAGGCGAGTTAGGCCTGCTTTGGGTTAAGCCTGCTTTGCGATCTTCCTGATCAATCATCCTGTCTTTCCGTCATCTTGTACTGTGGCTTCCTCCCTCTCCATCCGTAACTTTCATCACCTTGCATTTACTGGGGTTGGAGTCGAGCAGCCATTTATCCGGAGTGCCTAGCTCATCTTGCAGTATATCACAGTCTTGCTGTGTTGTGACTCGTCTCATTACCGCTGGATCCTCAGCCAATATTTATATGAAGGAACCAATTTCCTCCGTCTGGTCGTTGGGGTGTATTAGAGCAGGCTAGACCTGAATACTGCACCCACCTGTCTCTGTCTGTCTGTCTGTCTCTCTGTCTCTCTGTCTCTGTCTCTGTCTCTGTCTCTGTCTCTGTCTCTCTCTCTCTCTGTCTCTCTCTCTCTCTGTCTCTCTGTCTCTGTCTCTGTCTCTGTCTCTGTCTCTGTCTCTCTCTGTGTCTCTCTCTGTCTCTGTCTCTGTCTCTCTCTCTCTCTCT
>NW_025563895.1:0-32737 GCF_020424385.1 Procambarus clarkii | reverse complement strand
CCACTACCGCCTAAAGGATGGGTATGGGGTCCACTACCGTCCACAGGATGGGTATGAGGCCACTACCGCCCAGAGGATGTATATGGGGTCCACTACCATCCAGAAGATGTGTATGGGGTCCACTATCGCCCAGAGGATAGGTATGGCGACCACTACCGTCCACAGGATGGGTATTGGGTCCACTACCATCCAATGGATGGGTATAGGGTCCATTACCGTCCACACGATGGGTATGGAGTCCACTACCGCCCAGAGAGTGAGTATGGGGTCCACTAACCCATACCCATCCTGTGGATGGGTATGGGGTGCATTACCGCCAACAGAATGCACATGGGGTCCACTACCACTCACAGGAAGGGTATGGGACCCGCCCGTACCGCCCAGAGGATGGGATGGGGTCCACTACCATTCACAGGAAAGAGTATGGGGTCCACTACCACCCACAGGATGGGTATGGGGTCTTCTATCGCCCACAGGATGCATATGGGGTCCACTACTACTCACAGGATGGGTATGGGCTCCACTACCATCCACATGATGGGTATTGGGTCCACCTCCGTCCACAGGATGGGTATGGGGTCCACTATTGTCCACAGGATGGGTATGGGGTCCACTACCGCCCAGAGAAAGGGGATATGGTCCACTACGCCCAGAAGATGGGTATGGGGTCCCACTATCACCCACAGGAAGAGTATGGGGTCCACGACCGCCCCAAGATGAGTACAGTGTCCACAACCGCCCAAAGGATGGGTATGGGGTCTACTACCGTACAGAGGATGGGTATGGGGTCCACTACCGCCCAGAGAAAGGGTATGGGGTCCACTTCCGTCCTCAGAATGGGTATGTAGTCCACTACTGTCCACAGGATGGGTATGGGGTCCACTACCGCCCAGAGAAAGGGTATGGGGTCCACTACCGCCAGAAGATAAGTATGGGGTCCACTATCACCCACAGGAAGAGTATGGGGTCCACGACCGCCCCAGGATGCTTATGGGGTCAACTACGACTCACAGGCTGGGTAAGGGGGTCTAATACCATCCACAGGATGGGTATGGGGTTCACTACCGCCCAAAAGATAGGGTATGGGGTCCACTACCGTCAACAGGATGGGTAGGGCGTCCAATACCGCCCACAGGATAAGTATGGGGTCCACTACCGCACAACAAGATGGGTATGGGGTCCATTACCGTCCACAGGATGGGTATGGGGCCACTACATCCCAGAGGATAGAGTATGGGGTCCACTAACCGTTCACCGGATGGGTATGGAGTCCCCTACCGCCCAGAGGATTGGTATGGGATCCACTACTGTCCACTCGATGAGTATGGGGTCCAATACTGTCCAATGGATAGGTATGGGGCCCATTAACGTTCACACGATTGGTATGAGGTCCACTTCCGTCCACAGGATAGGTATGGGGGTGTACTACAGCTCAGAGGATTGGTGTGGGGTCTAAGACCGTCACAGGATGGGTATGGGGTCCACTACAGAACAAAGGAGGGGGTATGGGGTCCGCTACCGTCCGCTGGATGGGTATGGGGGTACTCTACCGCCCAGAGGATAGGTATGGGGTCCACTGTCAGGGGAAATATTTTCCCTGCTCTCTCGTGCACTGAATTAAGTACGAAATTGCATAGTGCACCAGTGATGTGCACCGTGATTCAACTTTCTGTATATAACTTTTCCACAGTCGTGTTGGGTGTCGTTGGACAGCCCATGACATTTGCTAGCCATTGACGTCATTCTGATCGCTGTATCAGGTCTGTGAAGGAAATTACAGAAGGGAGTTGATTTCAGGGAAATTTTTGTTCAAGTCAAGTGTAGAGAGGGAGGTATGGGGGGTTAACGGCCGTAGACCACCCCCCCTATCACGTGTCCACCTCGTGTGAGAGGGGGGGGTAGCGCCATGGGGCAGGTGCGGGAGTGGCTGAGGGTCTTAGGCCTCAGAAATGCTGAACCCTGATTGGTCAAGACGCTGAGGGGTACCGCATGGGTACCCCAGGCATGATATTGGCGGAAAAGACATTCAACTAAGACGTTGCTGCTGAGGACAGGACATTTCCCGTGCTAGGCCAAGCATCGGGAAATACCGCCTGCAACGTTACTAAAGTCACGCCTACATCTTGCTATCTTTCCGTGTGCCGTGCGTAAGAATCCGGTAATCGGAAAGGGCTTGTATCGAGCCGTGTGAACTTGTCATCTAGCCGCGTAATTGTGGGACGCCATCTTAGAGGAACTGGACGGCTAAGTGAGGCGTTAATTATTCGGGCTACAAAAGTGACATCCGCCGTCGATCGTATCTGTGCTTGAAGATACTGCTGGGAGACGTGCTAGAAAGGGTTTCAGTGTTATGAGAGAAACCTTAAATGTTATAATTCCAAGGAAACAGTGAAGGACTCTCTCGGGTCTCGTGTACCGTGTAACACCGTGTGCCGTCGTATCCTGGGGTACCGTGTCAAGTGGAAGGGGGCGTGGTACCGCATCCCTGCTGTTGTGCGCAACCCTGGCTTGCCTAAGCCGGTGTGTCTGCGCCATCCTGGTCTCTGTGTGTGTGTAGAGCTAAACCCGTGGTCTAGGACCCTGTGCTCCACCTGACCACGTGTAAGAAGTGAGGACGCCTCCGTCATCATCCAGCAGCAGCAGTGGGGTGTGATTGACGTGTATGTGTGAGTGAAAGAGGGGCCCCACATCATTGATGTAAGTACACTGTTTCCGTTTGGGTAATAAAACTCTGAAGCTGGGTTCGCCCCCAGTGTTCCGTCTGTCCTTTGTCCCTGTGACCACTGGGGAGGTGAATGGGAATTGGAGACGTGTGAGTCTACCCTGTTTGTCATCAAGTTGAGGATTGGGCCCAACTGTGATTTATGACGTGTGTGAAGACACCTAGTGACACATTCAGAGGTAGAGTAAAGTGAGTTATTTACTTCTATTTTTGTCTATGTGCCGTGTATGTATTCGCTGTAATTTGATTCCCTTTTTCAGCAGTGAAAAGTGGTAACAGGGAGATTTCCTTGGTTATATATTTTACTGTTGTGTTGTGGTAAAGTGTGAATTATTGGTGGATAATTTACCAGGGGGGAAGTCATTTACAAGTTTTGCCGTGAGTGGCAAGGATGTACTGTGTTGTACTGTGATGTACTGTGTTGTACTGTGTGTGTAAACCGTAGACAAGTTTGACCTTGGTGGAAGGCGTTGTGTACTGTGAAGGATTCCGTGAGAATTAAAGTCAGTTAACGTCACCGGGGGTCACGATTTACTTAACGAGGTCACTTGTTCGTTGAACATTGTTGTGATTAACGTAGGGACGTGTAAAGGCAACAGTCACAGTGAAGTTCACGCATTGGAGGAATTGTCAAGTGAAGACTAACGTAGTGTTAACGATTTAACGAGCTGTCGTTAATTGAGTGATTAACGTAAGGGGTTGACGGTCTGTTATGATCGGAGTCAATTGCGCTGTAATTAAGCTGTTGTAATTCGTTGGACTGATCAGCTCTGTCTGCGGACAGAGTGATTAAGCACTCGTAGCTAATTAGAGAGAATTAGTAATCGCCACTTAGTGAATTCACCAGGTGTTGATGTTGTTGTTTACACGGAGTATTGGAACATTGTGTGTGGTACAGTAGTCAACCCTCGTTAAGGTATTCTTGTCGTAAGACCGGAAGTGAACTGTCAGTTGAGAGACAGTAGGCTTTGTCAATACTCGTCTGTATTAATAGGCTGTTGTATTCAGTAATTAATTGGGAATTACTCACGAATGCTTGACTTTCAAGTTGATGTAATTAATTGATTTACGAGTTATTGCTGCCATTTAAGTGCCGTTGAGACACGTGTGTGTTAACGTAATTGTTTAATTCAATTAGAGTAACTTTTGTTTTGATTTCCTGAGAGACAAGTGTTAACGTAAGATTTTTTATAAGGGGTTATCATTCTTGGATTAACCGCCTTGTTACTTGGTACCTCGTTGTGGGCAGCGAGCGCCAGTCAAGTTTTTGTGATTATAGTATTGGTCACCGTAAAGCCGTGACAATATTGATTGCAAGCTTGCGTCACCAGTGGGCACCACTTTGTTCAGTTAGTGTCATTGTTCAGTCAGCGACGACGGGATAAGGAGACCCTGGGTCCATCAGTCTGTGGATTAGCTGTCCTTTAATGTGCCACTGGAGTGACAGTAAAGTAACGTAAATTCACTGTGTAGTAGTTTCAGTTTTGTTTTGTGAATAAATTGTTTTGTTATAGAAACGGTCGTTTACGTCAAACCTTCCAATATTGCTGCCTCACATTTTATGTTCTGCAACGCTTTGCCTGCTTATGTTCATATTAAGTCTGTATCTAAAAGCTCGAGTCCATTGCACAGCACCACACTTCTATAAATAAGAGGTGAGAATCCGTCGGCTACCCTTTATTAGTTTGTTAACTAGGAGGAGCCAGCGACCTAAGTGACAGGTGTTACCGAGTGGTTTCGCCTGGCGGTTTGCTCCCGCTGTCCTGTGATCTTAGGCTTAAGATTAAATATCTGCCACCGTCCACTGGGTGGGTCTGGGGTACTCTACCGCCCAGAGGATGGGTATGGGGTCCACTACCGCTCACAGAATGTGTATGGGGTCTAATACCACCCACAGGATGGGTATGGGGTCTGCTACCGCCCACAGGATGCATATGGGGTCCACTACCACTCACAGGATGGGTATGGGGTCCAGTACTATCCACAGGATGGGTATGGGGTTCCCTACCGTCCACAGGATGGGTATGGGGTCCACTACCGCCTAGAGGATGGGTATGGGGTCCACTACCGTCCACAGGATGGGTATGAGGTCCACTACCGCCCAGAGGATGTGTATGCAGCGACCACTACCGCCAGAGGATATGTATGGCGACCACTACCGTCCACAGGATGGGTATTGGGTCCACTACCATCCAATGGATGGGGTATAGGGTCCATTACCGTCCACACGATGGGTATGGCCTCCACTACCGCCCAGAGGATGAGTATGGGTCCACTACCCCATACCAATCCACAGGATGGGTATGGGGTGCACTACCGCCAACAGAATGCACATGGGGTCCACTACCACTCACAGAAGGAGTATGGGACCCGCTACAGCCAGGAGGATGGGAATGGGGTCTACTACCACTCACAGGAAGAGTATGGGGTCCACTACCACCCACAGGATGGGTATGGGATCTTCTACCGCCCACAGGATGCATATGTGGTCCACTACTACTCACAGGATGGGTATGGCTCCACTACCATCCACATGATGGGTATGGGGTCCACTATCGCCCAGAGGATGGGTATGGAGTCCACTACCGTCCACAGGATGTTTATGGGTCCACTACCGCCAGAGGATGGGTATTGGGTCCATTACCGTCCACACGATAAGTATGAGGTCCACTTCCGTCCACAGGTTGGGTATGGGGTCCACTACCGCCAGGATGATAGGTATGGGGTCCACGACCGCCCCGGATAGTACGGGGTCCACAAACAACCCAGAGGATGGGTATGGGGTCCCCTACCGTCCAGAGGATGGGTATGGGGTCCATTACCATCCACAGGATTTGAATGGGGTCCCACTACTGCCCATAGGATGGGTATTGGGTCCACTACCACCCACAGGATGGGTACGGGGTTCTTCTACCGCCCAAAGGATGCATATGGGGTCCACTACTACTCACAGGATGGGTAGGCTCCACTACCCATCCACATGATGGAAATGGGTCCAGCTCCGTCCACAGGATGGGTATGGGGTCCACAATTGTCCACAGAATGGGTATGGGGTCCACTACCGCCCAGAGAAAGGGTATATGGTCCACTACCGCCCAGAAGATGGGTATGGGGTCCACTATCACCACAGGAAGCGTATGGTGTTCACAGAAGCCAGGATTATGGTGTCACACGACCGCCCAGAGTCCAGAGGATGGGTATGGGGTCCACTACCGCCCAGAGGATGGGTATGGGGTCCACTACCACTCACAGGAGGGAACTACCACTCACAGGATGTATGGGTGTTCCGCCACAGGATGCCGGGGTCCACTACCACTCACAGGATGGGTATGGGGTCCACTACCGCTATGGGGTCACTAGGATGGATGGATATGGGGTCAACTACCGTCCACAGGATGGGTATGGGGTCCACTACAGATAGGTATGGGGTCGTCCAGAGGATGGGTATGAGGTCCAGGACCATCCACAGGATATGGGGTCCACTACCGCTCACAGGATGGGTATGGGGTTCAACTACCACTCACAGGATGGGTTATGGGGTCCACTACCGCCCAAAGGATGGATATGGGGTCCACTACCGTCCACAGGATGGGTATGGGGTCCACTACCCTCCACAGAATGGGTATGGGGTCCACTACCACCCACAGGATGGGTATGGGGTCCACTGCCATCCACAGGATGGCTATTGGGGTCCACAACTGTCCACAGGATGGGTATGGGGAGTCCAGACTACCGTGGGGTCCACTACAGAACAAAGGGTATGGGGTCCACTACCATCCACTGGATTGGTATGGGGTCCACTACAGCTCACAGAAGTGGAGTAAGGGGTCCACTACCAACCACAGGATGGGTATGGGGTCCACTACCATCCACAGGATGGCTATGGGGTCCGCTACCGTCATACTGGATTGGTATGGGGTCCACTACCGCCCACAGAAAGAGTATGGGGTCCACTACCGCCCACAGGATGGGTATGGGGTCCACTATCACCCCAGTGGATGGCTATGGGGTCCACTACCGTCCACAGGATGGGTATGGGGTCCACTACCGCCCACAGGATATATATGGGGTCCACTACCCATCGTGTATGGGGGTCCACTATCCCACAGGATGGGTATGGGGTCCACGCCGCCCAGGATACGGTGTCACAACTCCCACAGGACGGGTATGGGGTCCACTACCTCCCAGAGGATGGGTATGGGGTCCACTACCATCCACAGGATGTCTATGGGGTCCACTACCTCCCACAGGATGGGTATTGGGGTCCACTACCATCCACAGGAAATGGATATGGGGTCCACTACCGCCCAGATGCGTAGGATGGGATATGGGGTCCACTACCGTCCACAGGATGGGTATGGGTCTCACTACCGCCCACAGGATGGGTATGGGGTCCACTACCGCTCACAGGATGGGTATGGGGTCCACTACCGTCCACAGGATGGGTATGGGGTCCACTACCGCCCAGAGGATGGGTATGGGGTCCACTACCAACCACAGGATGGTATGGGGTCCACTACCGTTCACAGGATGGGTATGGGGTCCACTACCGTCCACAGGATGGGTATGGGGTCCACTACCGTCCACAGGATGGGTATGGGGTCCACTACCGTCCACAGGATGGGTATGGGGTCCACTACCGTGATTGGTGTGGGGTCAGGAGGTTCACAGGGGGTATGGGGTCCACTACCGCCCACAGGATGGGTATGGGGTCCTCTACCGCCCACAGGATGGTATGGGGTCCACTACCGTCCACAGGATGGGTATGGGGTCCACTACCGCCCAGAGGATGGGTATGGGGTCCACTACCCCCACAGAATGGGTATAGGGTCCAATACCGTCCACAGGATGGGTATGGGGTCCACTACCGTCCACATTATGGGTATGGGGTCCACTACCCCCCACAGGATGGGTATGGGGTCCACTACCCCCCACAGGATGGGTATGGGGTCCACTACCACCCAAAGGATGGGTATGGGGTCCACTACCGTCCACAGGATGGGTATGGGGTCCACTACCGCCCACAGGATGGGTATGGGGTCCACTACCGCCCACAGGATGGGTATGGGGTCCACTACCGTCCACAGGATGGGTGTGGGGTCCACTACCGTCCACAGGATGGGTATGGGGTCCACTACCACCCACAGGATGGGTGTGGGGTCCACTACCGTCCACAGGATGGGTATGGGGTCCACTACCACCCACAGGATGGGGTATGGGGGTCCACTACCGTCCACAGGATGGGTATGGGGTCCACTACCGCCCACAGGATGGCATGGGGTCCACTACCGTCCACAGGATGGGTATGGGGTCCACTACCGCCCACAGGATGGGCATGGGGTCCACTACCGTCCACAGGATGGGTATGGGGTCCACTACCGTCCACAGGATGGGTATGGGGTCCACTACCGCCCACAGGATGGGGTATGGGGTCCACTACCGCCCACAGGATGGGTATGGGGTCCACTACACCCACAGGATGGGTATGGGGTCCACTACCGTCCACAGGATGGGTATGGGGTCCACTACCGCCCACAGAATGGGTATGGGGTCCACTACCATCCACAGGATGGGTATGGGGTCCACTACCGCCCACAGGATGGGTATGGGGTCCACTACCGCCCACAGGATGGGTATGGGGTCCACTACCGCCCACAGGATGGGGTATGGGGTCCACTACCATCCACAGGATGGGTATGGGGTCCACTACCGCCCACAGGATGGGTATGGGGGTCCACTACCGCCCACAGGATGGGTATGGGGTCCACTACCATCCACAGAGGGCTATGGGTATGGGGTCCACTACCGCCCACAGGATGGGTATGGGGTCCACTACCACCCACAGGATGGGTATGGGGTCCACTACCGTCCACAGGATGGGTATGGGGTCCACTACCGCCCACAGGATGGGTTATGGGGTCCACTACCGTCCACAGGATGGCTATGGGGTCCACTACCGCCCACAGGATGGGTATGGGGTCCACTACCGTCCACAGGATGGGTATGGGGTCCACTACCGTCCACAGGATGGGTATGGGGTCCACTACCGCCCACAGGATGGGTATGGGGTCCACTACCGTCCACAGGATGGGTATGGGGGTCCTCTACCGCCCACAGGATGGGTATGGGTCCACTACCGTCCACAGGATGGGTATGGGGTCCACTACCGTCCACAGGATGGGTATGGGGTCCACTACCGCCCACAGGATGGGTATGGGGTCCACTACCACCCACAGGATGGGTATGGGGTCCACTACCGTCCACAGGATGGGTATGGGGTCCACTACCGCCCAGAGGATGGGTATGGGGTCCACTACCATCCACAGGATGGGTATGGGGTCCACTACCGTCCACAGGATGGGTATATGGGTCCACTACCGCCCAGAGGATGGGTATGGGGTCCACTACCGCCCAGAGGATGGGCATGGGTCCACTACCGCCCACAGGATGGGTATGGGGTCCACTACCGCCCACAGGATGGGTATGGGGTTCCACTACTGCCCAGAGGATGGGCATGGGGTCCACTACCGCCCACAGGATGGGTATGGGGTCCACTACCGTCCACAGGATGGGTATGGGGTCCACTACCGCCCAGAGGATGGGTATGGGGTCCACTACCGTCCACAGGATAGGTATGGGGTCCACTACTGCAAACAGGATGGGTATGGGGCCCACTACCGCCCAGAGATGGGTATGGGGTCCACTACCGCCCAGAGGATGGGTATGGGGTCCACTACCGCCCAGAGGATGGGTATGGGGTCCACTACCGCCCACAGGATGGGTATGGGGTCCACTACCGCCCAGAATAGGATGGGTCCACTACCGTCCGTAGGGGGTATGGGTTCCACTACCGCCACAGGATGGGTATGGGGTCTACTACCGCCCAAAGGATGGGTATGGGGTCCACTACCGCTCACAGGATGGGTATGGGGTCTACTACCGCCCACAGGATGAGACATGGGGTCCACTACCGTCACAGGATGGGTACGGGGTTTCACTACCATCCACAGGATGGGTATGGGGTCCACCGCCCACAGGATGGGTATGGGGTCCACTACCGCCCACGGGATGGGTATGGGGTGCACTACCGCCCACAGGATGGGTATGGGGTCCACTACCACTCACAGGATGGGTACGGGGTCCACTACCGTCCACAGGATGGGTATGGGTTCCACTACCGCCCAAAGGATGGGTATGGGGTCCACTACCGTCCACAGGATGGGTATGGGGTCCACTACCGTCCACAGGATGGGTATGGGGTCCCTTACCGCCCACAGGATGGGTATGGGGTCCACTACCGTCCACAGGATGGGTATGGGGTCCACTACCGCCCACAGGATGGGTATGGGGCCCACTACCGCCCACAGGATGGGTATGGGGTCCACTACCGTCCACTTAATGGGTATGGGGTCCACTACCGCCCACAGGATGGTATGGGGTCCACTACCGCCCACAGGATGGGTATGGGGTCCACTACCGCCCCACAGGATGGGTATGGGGTCCACTACCGCCAACAGTATGCACATGGGGTCCACTACCACTCACAGGATGGGTACGGGGTCCACTACCGTCCACAGGATGGGTATGGGTTCCACTACTGTCCACAGGATGGGTATGGGGTCCACTACCGCCCACAGAAAGGGTATATGGTCCACTACCGCCCACAGAAGATGGGTATGGGGTCCACTACCACCCACAGGAAGAGTATGGGGTCCACGAACGCCCACAGGATGGGTACGGTGTCCACAACCGCCCACAGGATGGGTATTGGGTCCACTACCGCCCACAGGATGGGTATGGGGTCCACTACCGTCCAGAGGATGGGTATGGGGTCCACTACCGCCCACAGGATGGGCATAGGGTCCACTACCGCTCACAGGATGGGTATGGGGTCCACTACCGTCCACAGGATGGGCATAGGGCCCACTACCACCCACAGGATGGGCATAGGGCCCACTACCGCCCACAGGATGGGTATGGGGTCCACTACCGCCCACAGGATGGGTATAGGGTCCACTACCGTCCACAGGATGGGCATAGGGTCCCACTACCCACTACGGCCCACAGAATGGGTATAGGGTCCACTACCGTCCACAGGATGGGTATAGGGTCCACTACCGTCCACAGGATAGGGCCCACTATGGGGGTCCACTACCGCTCAGAGGGTATGGGGTCCACTACCGTCCACAGGATGGGGGGTCCACTACCGCCCACAGGATGGGTATGAGGGCCCACTACCGCCCACAGGATGGGTATGGGGTCCACTACCGCCCACAGGATGGGTATGGGGTCCACTACCGCCCACAGGATGGGTATAGGGCCCACTACCGCCCACAGGATGGGTATGGGGTCCACTACCGCCCACAGGATGGGTATGGGGTCCACTACCGCCCACAGGATGGGTATGGGGTCCACTACCGCTCACAGGATGGGTTATGGGGTCCACACCGCCCACAGGATGGGTATGGGGTCCACTACCGCCCACAGGATGGGTATGGGGTCCACTACCGCCCACAGGATGGGTATGGGGTCCACTACCGCCCAGAGGATGGGTATGGGGTCCACTACCGCCCACAGGATGGGTATGTGGTCCACTACCGCCCACAGGATGGGTATAGGGCCCACTACCGCCCACAGGATGGGTATGGGGTCCAACTACCGTCCACAGGATGGGTATGGGGTCCACTACCGCCCACAGGATAGGGCCCACTACCGCCCACAGGATGGTCCCCACTACCGCCCACAGGATGGGTATGGGGTCCACTACCGCCCACAGGATGGGTATGGGGTCCACTACCGCTCACAGGATGGGTATAGGGTCCACTACCGCCCACAGGATGGGTATGGGGTCCACTACCGTCCACAGGATGGGCATGGGGCCCACTACCGCCCACAGGATGGGTATGGGGGCCCACTACCGCCCACAGGATGGGTATGGGGTCCACTACCGCCCACAGGATGGGCATAGGGTCCACTACCGCCCACAGGATGGGTATAGGGCCCCACTACCGCCCACAGGATGGGTATAGGGTCCACTACCGCCCACAGGATGGGTATGGGGTCCACTACCGCCCACAGGATGGGCATAGGGCCCACTACCGCCCACAGGATGGGTATGGGGTCCCACTACCGCCCACAGGATGGGTATGGGGTCCACTACCGCCCACAGGATGGGTATGGGGTCCACTACCGCCCACAGGATGGGCATAGGGCCCACTACCGCCCACAGGATGGGTATGGGGTCCACTACCGCCCACAGGATGGGTATGGGGTCCACTACCGCCCACAGGATGGGTATGGGGTCCACTACCGCCCACAGGATGGGTATGGGGTCCACTACCGCCCACAGGATGGGTATGGGGTCCACTACCGCCCACAGAATGGGTATGGGGTCCACTACCGCCCACAGGATGGGTATGGGGTCCACTACCGCCCACAGGATGGGTATGGGGTCCACTACCGCCCACAGGATGGGTATGGGGTCCACTACCGCCCACAGGATGGGTATGGGGTCCACTACCGCCCACAGGATGGGTATGGGGTCCACTACCGCCCACAGGATGGGTATGGGGTCCACTACCGCCCACAGGATGGGTATGGGGTCCACTACCGCCCACAGGATGGGTATGGGGTCCACTACCGCCCACAGGATGGGTATGGGGTCCACTACCGCCCACAGGGGTGGGTACCGGGATGGGTATGGGGTCACTACCGCCCACAGGATGGGTATGGGGTCCACTACCGCCCACAGGATGGGTATGGGGTCCACTACCGCCCACAGGATGGGTATGGGGTCCACTACCGCCCACAGGATGGGTATGGGGTCCACTACCGGGGGTCCACTACCGTCTACAGGATGGGTATGGAGTCCACTACCGTCCACAGGATGGGTATGGGGTCCACTACCGATCACAGGATGGGTATGGGGTCCACTACCGATCACAGGATGGCTATATGGCCCACTACCGCCCACAGGATGTTTTGGGGTCCATATATAGAGCTGTTGACTATGGTCACTGGTGTGTAGGGCAGCTAGGGTGGACCTAACTTCCTACCTTAATATAAACACTTCCTACCTTAGCATAAATCTTAGTGTCATGTGCAAACTTGATGTTTTGTAACGATCTCATTGATGTATATCTTATAATGGGTTGGGCCCAAGATGGATCCTTGAGGTACCTCACTCAACATTTTGACTAGTCAGCTTTATTTACATATTGGACAACCTTTGCATTCTTGGTTGTAACCATTGTTTACAGTTGTGCTGACATAAAGTATTCTCGCTGTTTGGTCAGCGAGCACTTGTGTGGCCTTAATAACCCTCCAGAGGTAGATAGGCCTAAGACAACAAACCAAACTAACAAGATATATTGTTCTTCATCATTATGTCTCTCTTGTTAGGCCCCATTTAGATTATGCATTTCATAGTCGCCATACTGAAGAATGGCCATGAGGTTACTTGCACGTGAGCAGCGAGGGACAACAGTTGCTCCCAGGAAAAGGTTCTCTCACACATGGCGAGATCTTAAGATGTCAGTAATTATCAGAACAAAGCGCCAAGCCGAGAAGACTATGAAGCACCGTCGAGAAGTTAAAATATCTTAATGTATATTATCTGACAACGTGAAGAGTAAAGGTCAACATGGGTGAAGTATTAACATGGTGAGAGTAAAGGTGAAGAGTAAAGGTCAACATGGGTGAAGTATTAACATGGGTGAAAGGTGAAAGGTGAAGAGGGTAAAGGTCAACATGGGTGAAGTATTAACATGGGTGAAGTATTAACATGGGTGAAAGGTGAAGAGTAAAGGGCAACATGGGTGAAGTATTAACATGGGTGAAAGGTGAGAGTAAAGGTCAACATGGGTGAAGTATTAACATGGGTGAAAGGTGAAGAGTAAAGGTCAACATGGGTGAAGTATTAACATGGGTGAAAGGTGAAGAGTAAAAGGCAACAAGGGTGAAGTATTAATATGGGTGAAAGGTGAGAGTAAAGGTCAACATGGGTGAAGTATTAACATGGGTGAAAGGTGAGAGTAAAGGTCAACATGGGTGAAGTATTAACATGGGTGAAAGGTGAGAGTAAAGGTCAACATGGGTGAAGTATTAACATGGGTGAAAGGTGAGAGTAAAGGTCAACATGGGTGAAGTATTAACATGGGTGAAAGGTGAGAGTAAAGGTCAACATGGGTGAAGTATTAACATGGGTGAAAGTGAGAGTAAAGGTCAACATGGGTGAAGTATTAACATGGGTGAAAGGTGAGAGTCAACATGGGTGAAGTATTAACATGGGTGAAAGGTGAGAGTAAAGGGCAACATGGGTGAAGTATTAACATGGGTGAAAGGTGAGAGTAAAGGTCAACATGGGTGAAGTATTAACATGGGTGAAAGGTGAGAGTAAAGGTCAACATGGGTGAAGTATTAACATGGGTGAAAGGTGAGAGTAAAGGTCAACATGGGTGAAGTATTAACATGGGTGAAGTATTAACATGGGTGAAGTATTAACATGGGTGAAAGGTGAGAGTAAAGGTCAACATGGGTGAAGTATTAACATGGGTGAAAGGTGAAGAGTAAAGGTCAACATGGGTGAAGTATTAACATGGGTGAAAGGTGAAGAGTAAAGGTCAACATGGGTGAAGTATTAACATGGGTGAAAGGTGAGAGTAAAGGTCAACATGGGTGAAGTATTAACATGGGTGAAAGGTGAAGAGTAAAGGTCAACATGGGTGAAGTATTAACATGGGTGAAAGGTGAAGATTAAAGGGCAACATGGGTGAAGTATTAACATGGGTGAAAGGTGAGAGTAAAGGTCAACATGGGTGAAGTATTAACATGGGTGAAAGGTGAAGAGTAAAGGTCAACATGGGTGAAGTATTAACATGGGTGAAAGGTGAAGAGTAAAGGGCAACATGGGTGAAGTATTAACATGGGTGAAAGGTGAAGAGTAAAGGGCAACATGGGTGAAGTATTAACATGGGTGAAGTATTAACATGGGTGAAAGGTGAGAGTAAAGGTCAACATGGGTGAAGTATTAACATGGGTGAAAGGTGAGAGTAAAGGTCAACATGGGTGAAGTATTAACATGGGTGAAAGGTGAAGAGTAAAAGTCTACATGACTGAAGTATTAACATGGGGCGCCTGACAACTGGGTGGACAGCGCTTCGGATTCGTAATCCTGAGGTTCTGGGGTCGATCCTCAGTGGAGGTGGAGACAAATGAGTAAAATGTTTCTTTCACCCTGATGCCCCTGTTACCTAGCAGTAAATAGGTACCTGGGAGTTAAGCAGCTGCAACGGGCTGCTTTTTTGGGGGTGTATAACAAAAAGAAGGCTTGGTCAAGGACCGGGCCGCGGGGACGCTAAGCCCCGAAATCATCTCAAGATAACCTCAAAAAGATGGGTGAAAGGATTTAACAAAAATAACTTAAAAACTATTAAATATATTCCAAAAAATTTATTTAAAACATGCTTAATGAAGACCAAAGATGTAGTGTAACATCTAGATTGGTTAAGGTCAAATAACAATGACCTCAAATGGATAATCATGTGATTAAAAACCTTATCGGTAGGAAAAACTATGATCAAAGGCCTGAGAATGAGGAAGTCAATCTTGAACAACAATATCCCAAACTAGCTAGAAATGTTAAAGAAATAATGAAAGCATCAAGAAATTATGAAGTGTGTAAAGCAGACCAGGAAATGACAATTTCTAAAACATTTTTTCTGATATATTAAACAAAGATTAAGGAAAAGGCTGCACAAATTATATCTGAGGCAGGTCAGGTAACTGAGAATGAAAGAGAAATGTGACGTATTTCAAATAATTTCATTTTTGTAGTTCCTAAACCAACTTAACTATGCATTCAGCAGAACAAATCTTTGAAGGTCGAGAGGACTAGTTTAGTAGTTACTAGCGAGAAAGTTATTAAACAAATATGCAAACTAAAGGCAAACTAGTCTACAGAGCCAGACAAAACATTATCCAGGGTGCTTAAGTAAGGTAAAGCAAAGCTTAGTGACCCATTGTCTTCCATATTTAATTAATTATTAGACTCGACCAGAGTACCGGAGTGATGGATGGTTGCTGATGGGGTGCCAATTGCTGCAAATTGATATAAATGATAATTGCCAAAGCCATTCATTTTCCCCTTGAAAAGGTTTCACTAAGGGCCGTTCATGTTTAAGAAATTTGTCATTCTGTTCTTGTAAATTTCCAGGTGATAGTAGGAAGGATTGTGACCTTCTATAACTTGACGTCAAAAAGGACTTTGATCCTGCGCCTCACAAGACTAAAGAGCTGGAGACACACGGTAATGGCGGTTTGTCTTGAGTTGGATTACACCTTGGTTATTAATAAAGACAGCAGAGAGTTGGCGTGAATAGAGTTAAATCCCATGTGGAATTAACTTCCATGTACGAGTTAAACTAACAAGAGTACTAAAAGACAATCTGTATAGACTTTCCACGTAGACAAAACATTAGCGGATGCAGCTTAATGCTGTAAAATGTTGGGATTTGAGCTTAGTAATAATAATACTAGAGTTTCCATATATCACCAGGACAATATTAAACATCTGAAGAATTTATTGGAGAAATATCTAGGAGTCATAATCTCAGGTATCAAAAGCAAATAATGCATAAACATATGGAATAAAGCATATAGGATACTGAGATTAATTTTACTAAGTGTTAACCTCAACACATCAAATATTTCCTCCAGGAGAGGAAAAAAAGTATTGTGTTGAGTTTTATTGTTTAACTTAAAATCACGGGTGGAAAAGTTGGTTAATTATGTGAGGATAACTAGGTCCGGCCTCAGTTAGTCCCTGGGGCTGGTCACGGGTCACCACCTGGTCCCTGGGGCTGGTCACGGGTCACCACCTGGTCCCTGGGGCTGGTCACGGGTCACCACCTGGTCCCTGGGGCTGGTCACGGGTCACCACCTGGTCACGGGTCACCACCTGGTCCCTGGGGCTGGTCACGGGTCACCACCTGGTCCCTGGGGCTCGTCACGGGTCACCACCTGATCCCTGGGGCTGGTCACGGGTCACCTCCTGGTCCCTGGGGCTGGTCACGGGTTACCACCTGGTCCCTGGGGCTGGTCACTCCATACTGCAAATGTATACACCAAAATGTTACATATTTAAAAAAGTTTATATTTACAGTTTACTGTATAACTACGAGAGTCAAAATTACAATAATCAGCAACAAGAACAAGAACTTGAGAAATCAAAAGTTTAAATAATTGACAATAAGCTTTGTCCAGTTAAATTAATTTTGTTTTAAAATTTGGGTATAACGACAACTGAATAATAAATATAAAGACAACTATAAAGAAATTAGTATAATGGCTAAATATAAGTCTCATAAATGATTATTGCATAAATTAGTCCATAAATACAAGTCCGACAACCACCACCACAAATAAATACAACATAAAACAGCCAAGCAACACAAGTAAATATACAACTGAATACATTCCAGAACACAAACGTTACACAAAGATATAAACCCATTACCACGAGGCAGACAACACCTTCGGTCATGACCCACCAGGAGCACTTCCTGCCACCCTGGCAGACAACACCTTCGGTCATGACCCACCAGGAGCACTTCCTGCCACCCTGGCAGACAACACCTTCGGTCATGACCCTCCAGGAGCACTTCCTGCCACCCTGGCAGACAACACCTTCGGTCATGACCCACCAGGAGCACTTCCTGCCACCCTGGCAGACAACACCTTCGGTCATGACCCACCAGGAGCACTTCCTGCCACCCTGGCAGACAACACCTTCGGTCATGACCCACCAGGAGCACTTCCTGCCACCCTGGCAGACAACACCTTCGGTCATGACCCACCAGGAGCACTTCCTGCCACCCTGGCAGACAACACCTTCGGTCATGACCCACCAGGAGCACTTCCTGCCACCCTGGCAGACAACACCTTCGGTCATGACCCACCAGGAGCACTTCCTGCCACCCTGGCAGACAACACCTTCGGTCATGACCCACCAGGAGCACTTCCTGCCACCCTGGCAGACAACACCTTCGGTCATGACCCACCAGGAGCACTTCCTGCCACCCTGGCAGACAACACCTTCGGTCATGACCCACCAGGAGCACTTCCTGCCACCCTGGCAGACAACACCTTCGGTCATGACCCACCAGGAGCACTTCCTGCCACCCTGGCAGACAACACCTTCGGTCATGACCCACCAGGAGCACTTCCTGCCACCCTGGCAGACAGACACACTTCGGTCATGACCCACCAGGAGCACTTCCTGCCACCCTGGCAGACAACACCTTCGGTCATGACCCACCAGGAGCACTTCCTGCCACCCTGGCAGACAACACCTTCGGTCATGACCCACCAGGAGCACTTCCTGCCACCCTGGCAGACAACACCTTCGGTCATGACCCACCAGGAGCACTTCCTGCCACCCTGGCAGACAACACCTTCGGTCATGACCCACCAGGAGCACTTCCTGCCACCCTGGCAGACAACACCTTCGGTCATGACCCACCAGGAGCACTTCCTGCCACCCTGGCAGACAACACCTTCGGTCATGACCCACCAGGAGCACTTCCTGCCACCCTGGCAGACAACACCTTCGGTCATGACCCACCAGGAGCACTTCCTGCCACCCTGGCAGACAACACCTTCGGTCATGACCCACCAGGAGCACTTCCTGCCACCCTGGCAGACAACACCTTCGGTCATGACCCACCAGGAGCACTTCCTGCCACCCTGGCAGACAACACCTTCGGTCATGACCCACCAGGAGCACTTCCTGCCACCCTGGCAGACAACACCTTCGGTCATGACCCACCAGGAGCACTTCCTGCCACCCTGGCAGACAACACCTTCGGTCATGACCCACCAGGAGCACTTCCTGCCACCCTGGCAGACAACACCTTCGGTCATGACCCTGCCAGGAGCACTTCCTGCCACCCTGGCAGACAACACCTTCGGTCATGACCCACCAGGAGCACTTCCTGCCACCCTGGCAGACAACACCTTCGGTCATGACCCACCAGGAGCACTTCCTGCCACCCTGGCAGACAACACCTTCGGTCATGACCCACCAGGAGCACTTCCTGCCACCCTGGCAGACAACACCTTCGGTCATGACCCACCAGGAGCACTTCCTGCCACCCTGGCAGACAACACCTTCGGTCATGACCCACCAGGAGCACTTCCTGCCACCCTGGCAGACAACACCTTCGGTCATGACCCACCAGGAGCACTTCCTGCCACCCTGGCAGACAACACCTTCGGTCATGACCCACCAGGAGCACTTCCTGCCACCCTGGCAGACAACACCTTCGGTCATGACCCACCAGGAGCACTTCCTGCCACCCTGGCAGACAACACCTTCGGTCATGACCCACCAGGAGCACTTCCTGCCACCCTGGCAGACAACACCTTCGGTCATGACCCACCAGGAGCACTTCCTGCCACCCTGGCAGACAACACCTTCGGTCATGACCCACCTGGAGCACTTCCTGCCACCCTGGCAGACAACACCTTCGGTCATGACCCACCAGGAGCACTTCCTGCCACCCTGGCAGACAACACCTTCGGTCATGACCCACCAGGAGCACTTCCTGCCACCCTGGCAGACAACACCTTCGGTCATGACCCACCAGGAGCACTTCCTGCCACCCTGGCAGACAACACCTTCGGTCATGACCCACCAGGAGCACTTCCTGCCACCCTGGCAGACAACACCTTCGGTCATGACCCACCAGGAGCACTTCCTGCCACCCTGGCAGACAACACCTTCGGTCATGACCCACCAGGAGCACTTCCTGCCACCCTGGCAGACAACACCTTCGGTCATGACCCACCAGGAGCACTTCCTGCCACCCTGGCAGACAACACCTTCGGTCATGACCCACCAGGAGCACTTCCTGCCACCCTGGCAGACAACACCTTCGGTCATGACCCACCAGGAGCACTTCCTGCCACCCTGGCAGACAACACCTTCGGTCATGACCCACCAGGAGCACTTCCTGCCACCCTGGCAGACAACACCTTCGGTCATGACCCACCCTGCCACCCTGGCAGACACACCTTCGGTCATGACCACCCACTGGCAGACAACACCTTCGGTCATGACCCACCAGGAGCACTTCCTGCCACCCTGGCAGACACCCTTCGGTCATGACCCACCAGGAGCACTTCCTGCCACCCTGGCAGACAACACCTTCGGTCATGACCCACCACTTCCTGCCACCCTGGAGCACTTCCTGCCACCCTGGCAGACAACACACTTCGGTCATGACCCACCAGGAGCACTTCCTGCCACCCTGGCAGACAACACCTTCGGTCATGACCCACCAGGAGCACTTCCTGCCACCCTGGCAGACAACACCTTCGGTCATGACCCACCAGGAGCACTTCCTGCCACCCTGGCAGACAACACCTTCGGTCATGACCCACCTGGAGCACTTCCTGCCACCCTGGCAGACAACACCTTCGGTCATGACCCACCAGGAGCACTTCCTGCCACCCTGGCAGACAACACCTTCGGTCATGACCCACCAGGAGCACTTCCTGCCACCCTGGCAGACAACACCTTCGGTCATGACCCACCAGGAGCACTTCCTGCCACCCTGGCAGACAACACCTTCGGTCATGACCCACCAGGAGCACTTCCTGCCACCCTGGCAGACAACACCTTCGGTCATGACCCACCAGGAGCACTTCCTGCCACCCTGGCAGACAACACCTTCGGTCATGACCCACCAGGAGCACTTCCTGCCACCCTGGCAGACAACACCTTCGGTCATGACCCACCTGGAGCACTTCCTGCCACCCTGGCAGACAACACCTTCGGTCATGACCCACCAGGAGCACTTCCTGCCACCCTGGCAGACAACACCTTCGGTCATGACCCACCAGGAGCACTTCCTGCCACCCTGGCAGACAACACCTTCGGTCATGACCCACCAGGAGCACTTCCTGCCACCCTGGCAGACAACACCTTCGGTCATGACCCACCAGGAGCACTTCCTGCCACCCTGGCAGACAACACCTTCGGTCATGACCCACCAGGAGCACTTCCTGCCACCCTGGCAGACAACACCTTCGGTCATGACCCACCCACTTCCTGCCACCCTGGCAGACAACACCTTCGGTCATGACCCACCAGGAGCACTTCCTGCCACCCTGGCAGACAACACCTTCGGTCATGACCCACCAGGAGCACTTCCTGCCACCCTGGCAGACAACACCTTCGGTCATGACCCACCAGGAGCACTTCCTGCCACCCTGGCAGACAACACCTTCGGTCATGACCCACCAGGAGCACTTCCTGCCACCCTGGCAGACAACACCTTCGGTCATGACCCACCAGGAGCACTTCCTGCCACCCTGGCAGACAACACCTTCGGTCATGACCCACCAGGAGCACTTCCTGCCACCCTGGCAGACAACACCTTCGGTCATGACCCACCAGGAGCACTTCCTGCCACCCTGGCAGACAACACCTTCGGTCATGACCCACCAGGAGCACTTCCTGCCACCCTGGCAGACAACACCTTCGGTCATGACCCACCAGGAGCACTTCCTGCCACCCTGGCAGACAACACCTTCGGTCATGACCCACCAGGAGCACTTCCTGCCACCCTGGCAGACAACACCTTCGGTCATGACCCACCAGGAGCACTTCCTGCCACCCTGGCAGACAACACCTTCCATGACCACCCACTTCCTGCCACCCTGGCAGACAACACCTTCGGTCATGACCCACCTGGAGCACTTCCTGCCACCCTGGCAGACAACACCTTCGGTCATGACCCACCAGGAGCACTTCCTGCCACCCTGGCAGACAACACCTTCGGTCATGACCCACCAGGAGCACTTCCTGCCACCCTGGCAGACAACACCTTCGGTCATGACCCACCTGGAGCACTTCCTGCCACCCTGGCAGACAACACCTTCGGTCATGACCCACCAGGAGCACTTCCTGCCACCCTGGCAGACAACACCTTCGGTCATGACCCACCAGGAGCACTTCCTGCCACCCTGGCAGACAACACCTTCGGTCATGACCCACCAGGAGCACTTCCTGCCACCCTGGCAGACAACACCTTCGGTCATGACCCACCAGGAGCACTTCCTGCCACCCTGGCAGACAACACCTTCGGTCATGACCCACCAGGAGCACTTCCTGCCACCCTGGCAGACAACACCTTCGGTCATGACCCACCAGGAGCACTTCCTGCCACCCTGGCAGACAACACCTTCGGTCATGACCCACCAGGAGCACTTCCTGCCACCCTGGCAGACAACACCTTCGGTCATGACCCACCAGGAGCACTTCCTGCCACCCTGGCAGACAACACCTTCGGTCATGACCCACCAGGAGCACTTCCTGCCACCCTGGCAGACAACACCTTCGGTCATGACCCACCAGGAGCACTTCCTGCCACCCTGGCAGACAACACCTTCGGTCATGACCCACCAGGAGCACTTCCTGCCACCCTGGCAGACAACACCTTCGGTCATGACCCACCAGGAGCACTTCCTGCCACCCTGGCAGACAACACCTTCGGTCATGACCCACCAGGAGCACTTCCTGCCACCCTGGCAGACAACACCTTCGGTCATGACCCACCAGGAGCACTTCCTGCCACCCTGGCAGACAACACCTTCGGTCCCTCCATGACCCCTGCCACCCTGGAGACACTTCCTGCCACCCTGGCAGA
This sequence comes from Procambarus clarkii, assembly GCF_020424385.1. Lineage (NCBI taxonomy): Eukaryota > Metazoa > Arthropoda > Malacostraca > Decapoda > Cambaridae > Procambarus > Procambarus clarkii. The sequence continues at coordinate 10,303 of NW_025563895.1, read as the reverse complement.
CAACAAACACCTTCGGTCATGACCCACCAGGAGCACTTCCTGCCACCCTGGCAGACAACACCTTCGGTCACCCACCAGGAGCACTTCCTGCCACCCTGGCAGACAACACCTTCGGTTACCATGACGCCACCACAACCACCACAAGTACCAGCTCACCACAACCACCACAAGTACCAGCTCACCACAACCACCACAGCTCACCACAACCACCACAAGTACCAGCTCACCACAACCACCACAAGTACCAGCTCACCACAACCACCACAAGTACCAGCTCACCACAACCACCACACCAGTACCAGTTACCAGCTCACCACAACCACCACAAGTACCAGCTCACCACAACCACCACAAGTACCAGCTCACCACAACCACCACAAGTACCAGCTCACCACAACCACCACAAGTACCAGCTCACCACAACCACCACAAGTACCAGCTCACCACAACCACCACAAGTACCAGCTCACCACAACCACCACAAGTACCAGCTCACCACAACCACCACAAGTACCAGCTCACCACAACCACCACAAGTACCACCACAAGTACCAGCTCACCACAACCACCACAAGTACCAGCTCACCACAACCACCACAAGTACCAGCTCACCACAACCACCACAAGTACCAGCTCACAACCACCACAAGTACCAGCCACCACAACCACCACAAGTACCAGCTCACCACTACCACCACAAGTACCAGCTCACCACAACCACCACAAGTACCAGCTCACCACAACCACCACAAGTACCAGCTCACCACAACCACCACAAGTACCAGCTCACCACAACCACCACAAGTACCAGCTCACCACAACCACCACCAGTACCAGCTCACCACAACCACCACAAGTACCAGCTCACCACAACCACCACCAGTACCAGCTCACCACTACCACCACAAGTACCAGCTCACCACAACCACCACAAGTACCAGCTCACCACAACCACCACAAGTACCAGCTCACCACAACCACCACAAGTACCAGCTCACCACTACCACCACCAGTACCAGCTCACCACAACCACCACAAGTACCAGCTCACCAGCACATTAACTTACCAACAATCACTGGTGAGAAGTTGGGAAGTTCTGGGGTCGTGTCATCAGCTGTAGCTGCTGGAGCTTCACCCTGCTTCTGCCGTCACCTGGCGTCCAGCACCATGTTAACATGTTACTATGGGGTGTCGTGGGATAAACACTACTGCACTCCCTGTACCACCACCCGGCACCTTGGTGGTACTGAGCACAGGACACTGTAGAGGGAGACACCACACATATGAATTACACAGTTTAGTGACCTGTCCACATGTTTACACACCTGCACACACCTTCACACACACATACACGCAAACACATCACGGAGCGGACAACGCTCGGGAATCGTAGTCATAAGGACCCCGAGTTCGATTCCCGGCCGAGGCACAAACAAATGTAAAAAAAAAAATTTCACCAGATGCATCTGTTCACCAAGAATCAAATAGTTGGAAAGGTTGTATGGGCAACATCCTGGGGATGTGTGAGTGTGTTAATGAGACATATATGTAGCACATGTGGTAGAGGAAAATAGGTCGGAAATCAGTACATTAGACAACCGACGGCTAGAAAGGCGGGACCCAGGAACTAACACCTCAAACCTGCAGGCACATATAGTAAATACACACATGGACGCATGCACACAGACACTCAAACAATAGCATACACGAACACATAAAAACGCACACACAGGCACGCACACAGGCACTCAAACAATAAAATACAGTGCACATAAACACACACACACACACACACACACACACACACACACACACACACACACACACACACACACACACACACACACACACACACACACACACACACACACACACACACACGCACACACACGCACACACTCACACGCACGCACATAGGCACTCAAACAATAACATACAGTGCACATAAACACACACACACACACACACACACACACACACACACACACACACACACACACACACACTCAAACAATAACATACACATACACATAGACACACACACACACACACACACACACACACACACACAGACACACACACACACACACACACACACGCGCACGCACACAGGCACTCAAACACATAACACGCACAGTGCACATAAATACACACACACACACACACACACAGGTTTTCAGGTTGGGCTGGTACAACAAGGACAGAAACCGACTTGTAAAGGTGGTGTTTACAAACGAAATCACAAAGGAGGACATTCTCGAAAGGAAGAGTCGTCTGCAGCATATGGAGGGATACAAAAAAGTATTCCTGCAGAGGGACAGGACGAAGGAGGAGAGAGCCAGGGCAGCAGAGGCAAGGAGGAGGCGCAGGGAGAGAGGAGCAAACCAGGAAATCACAGCCCTCAACACAACAGTCCCAGAGACAAGAGGAGAACCCAAAACCAGCATCCCAGCAACACCAGAGGGGGGGGGGGGGGGGCCACACCACCACCCCCCTCTGCATAGAAACCCTCCCTTCCCCTCACCCTACCTGCCCCCACCCAACCCTCCCTCCCACCCCACCCCATTCTGACCCTGACACCCCTTCCCCATTCCCATCATGTCCCCCCTCCCACCTTTTTCCCCCTGTCCCCCCTCCCCCTTCATCCCAGACCCTCCCTATCCCTCCTCCCCCCTCACTGCGTATCCTCCATGTCCCCCCTACCTCCTTAACCCACACCCTACCTGTCCCCCCTTCCCTTCAACCCCCACCCCCCACCCCAAAATCCTCTGAGACCCTGCAAACCACCTCACAGATCCTCTCACCCACGGAACAGCTTCCCACACCAGCAGAATGCTCGCCAAGAAAGGGACATGAAAATGAACAGAAGAAAGTGAGCTTCAAGGCGATGTACACTAACATAGATGGGATTTCAAATAAAACAAGTGAACTTGGAGAATGGGCACTAGAAGAAAACCCAGACATAATAGCACTCACAGAAACAAAGTTAACGAAAATCATAACAAACGCAGTGTTTCCACAGGGCTACTATGTAGTGAGGAAAGAGAGAGAAGGGAGAGGAGGAGGTGGTGTAGCTCTGCTACTAAGAGAAGGTTGGAGTTTCGAAGAGATGGTAATTCAGAACTGTGAAGGTTTCAGTGACTACATTTCAGGCACCATAGCAACTGGAGGACAGAAAATTATAATAGTAGTCATATATAACCCCCCACCAAATGACAGAAGACCCAGACAGGAATATGATAGAAACAACTTGGCCACCATCAATATAATAGAGAGAGCAGCTTCTGTGGCTAGCAGGAACGGATCCAGACTTCTAATCATGGGAGACTTCAACCATGGGAAGATAGATTGGGGGAACAGAGACCCACATGGAGGCCCAGACACATGGAGAGCTAAGCTGCTGGATGTGGCAACAAGAAACTTTCTAAGTCAACACGTCAAGGGACCGACAAGAATGAGAGGAGGGGATGAACCAGCCTTGCTTGATCTGATATTTACCCTAAATGAGTCGGATATAAGGGAAGTTAAGTTGGAAGCCCCCTTGGGAATGAGTGATCATAGTGTATTGAGCTTTGAGTACCTGGTTGAGCTGGGAATTATCACCCCCAAAAAAGAACTGGGAACCAAAGGGCTGGCGTACCGAAAGGGAAACTATGAGGAAATGAATAAATTCCTATGGGATATACATTGGGACACAGAACTCGGAACCAAGTCCGTACAAGACATGATGGACTATGTCACCCAAAAATGTCAGGAGGCTGTAAGCAGGTTTGTCCCAGCCCGACAGGAAAAAACAGAGAAGCAAAGGAAGAATCCGTGGTTTAATAAGGAATGTATGAAAGCAAAGGAGCAGAACAAAAGGGCATGGAGGAACTTCCGTAATAACAGAACACCAGAAAGTAGAGAGAGATACCAGAGAACCAGGAACGAGTATGTCAGTGTGAGAAGAGCAGCTGAGAAAAGGTATGAAAATGATATAGCTAATAAAGCCAAGACCGAACCAAAGCTACTACACAGTCACATCAGGAGGAAGACAACAGTGAAGGAACAGGTGATGAAACTTAGGGTGGGCGAGGACAGGTACACAGAGAATGACAAAGAGGTGTGTGAAGAACTCAACAAAAGGTTCCAGGAGGTCTTTACAATAGAACAGGGAGATGTCGCGGCGCTAGAAGAGGTGGCAGCAAACCAGGTGACCTTGGATAGGTTCGAAATTACAAGAGATGAGGTCAAGAAGCACCTATTGGAGCTGGATGTGAGAAAAGCTGTTGGGCCGGATGGAATCTCGCCATGGGTATTGAAAGAGTGTGCAGGAGCACTTTGCCTACCACTCTCCATAGTGTATAGTAGGTCACTGGAAACGGGGGACCTACCAGAAATATGGAAGACTGCTAATGTAGTACCAATATACAAAAAGGGTGACAGACAAGAGGCACTGAACTACAGGCCAGTGTCCTTAACTTGTATACCATGCAAGGTGATGGAGAAGATTGTGAGAAAAAACCTAGTAACACATCTGGAGAGAAGAGACTTCGTGACAACCCATCAACATGGGTTCAGGGAGGGTAAATCTTGCCTTACAGGATTGATAGAATTCTACGATCAGGTGACAAAGATTAAACAAGAAAGAGAAGGGTGGGCGGACTGCATTTTTTTGGACTGTCGGAAAGCCTTTGACACAGTACCCCATAAAAGGTTGATGCATAAGCTAGAGAAACAGGCAGGAGTAACTGGTAGGGCGCTCCAGTGGATAAGGGAGTACCTAAACAATAGGAAGCAGAGAGTTACAGTGAGGGGTGAGACCTCAGACTGGCGTGAAGTCACCAGTGGAGTCCCACAGGGCTCTGTACTTGGACCTATCCTGTTTCTGATATACGTAAATGATCTCCCAGAGGGTATAGACTCATTCCTCTCAATGTTTGCTGACGACGCCAAAATTATGAGAAGGATTAAGACAGAGGAGGACAGCTTGAGGCTTCAAGAAGACCTGGACAAGCTGCAGGAATGGTCGAACAAATGGCTGTTAGAGTTTAATCCAAGCAAATGTAATGTAATGAAGATAGGGGTAGGAAGCAGGAGACCAGATACAAGGTATCACTTGGGAGATGAAATACTTCAAGAGTCCGAGAGAGAGAAAGACCTGGGGGTTGATATCACGCCAGACCTGTCCCCTGATGCTCATATCAAGAGGATAACAGCAGCAGCATATGCCAGGTTGGCTAACATAAGAACGGCCTTTAGAAACTTGTGTAAGGAATCTTTCAGAACATTATATACCACATATGTCAGACCAATCCTGGAGTATGCGGCACCAGCATGGAGTCCATATCTAGTCAAGCATAAGACTAAAATGGAAAAGGTTCAAAGGTTTGCCACCAGACTAGTACCCGAGCTGAGAGGTATGAGCTACGAGGAGAGACTACGGGAATTAAACCTCACTTCGTTGGAAGACAGAAGAGTTAGGGGGGACATGATCACCACATTCAAGATCCTCAAGGGAATTGACAGGGTTGATAAAGACAGGCTGTTTAACACAAGGGGCACACGCACTAGGGGACACAGGTGGAAACTGAGTGCCCAAATGAGCCACAGAGATATTAGAAAGAACTTTTTTAGTGTCAGAGTGGTTGACAAATGGAATGCATTAGGAAGTGATGTGGTGGAGGCTGACTCCATACACAGTTTCAAGTGTAGATATGATAGAGCCCAATAGGCTCAGGAACCTGTACACCTGTTGATTGACAGTTGAGAGGCGGGACCAAAGAGCCAGAGCTCAACCCCCGCAAGCACAACTAGGTGAGTACAACTAGGTGAGTACACACACACACACACACACACACACACACACACACTGGCACACACACACACACACACACACACACAGAGTTTCCATGAAGAATCTCATTTTGGTACACCAATGCTGATGGGGTATCTAATAAAGCAGAAGAGATAAAAGAAAGAGTGAGTGACGCAGATCCTGACATAGTTGCAATTGTGGAAACTAAAATTAATGACATGATCTCAGATGCAATCTTTCCTGAAGGGTACCAGGTGATACGAAAAGAGAGGACACAGAGACAGGGAGGGGGAGTAGCACTCCTAATAAAGCGGAAATGGAAGTTTGAAGACCTGGGAAATCGAGTTACCAATGAGTGCACAAGCTTCATACATGGAACTCTGACAGTAGATGGGAGGAAGATTGTGATCTTGGTAATCTACAATCCCCCACCAAACAGTAGAAGACCCAGGCAGGAGTATGATGACAACAACAAGGCATGTATAGATGAACTGCAGAAGGCAGCAACACTAGCCCACAGAATGAGAGCGAAGCTGCTGATCATGGGGGACCTAAATCATGGAGAGATAAATTGGGAATCAAGGAATCCCCATGGAGGGGACGAAACGTGGGGAGCAAAATTAGTAGATGTTATAGACAGGAATTTCCTAACACAACATGTGAAGGAAGACACAAGGGAAAGAGGAGGAGATGCACCGAGCCTATTAGACCTGATTTTCACCCAGAACGTAGAAGATATCGAGAATTTAGAGCATGAAATACCTCTAGGGGCCAGTGACCATTGTGTCCTAGTCTTTGACTACATGATGGAATTCAAACTTATGACCATGGGACAAGAGATCTGGGAAAGGAGAGTTGACTACAGGAAAGGGGATTATAAGAGGATAAGGGACTATCTGGGTGAAGTGCAGTGGGAGGAAGAAATTAGAGGAAAAACAGTCCAAGATATGATGGACCTAGTCATACAGAAATGCCAGGAGGCCGAAGAGAGATTTATACCAACAGTAAAGGGAAAAAATAAGAAGGAATATAATAACCCATGGTTTAATAGACAGTGTCAGGAAGCAAAAATGGCCAGCAGGCGGGAGTGGAGGAAGTACAGAAGACAAAGGACAGAGGACAACAGGATCAGATACAACAGAGCTAGGAACGATTACATTAACATAAGACGAACATCGGAAAGGGACTATGAGAACGATATTGCAATCAAAGCGAAAAAACAACCTAAGTTACTACACAGTCATATAAGAAGAAAAATGTCGGTGAACGACCAAGTGACAAGACTAAGGAAGACAGAGGGGGCATATACTGAAAGTGACAAGGAAATCTGCGAGGCACTGAATGCCAGTTTCCATGGAGTGTTCACTACCGAGCCTGAGCAGCTCCCATTGTTGGAAGGGGTTACCCTAGATGAAAGACTATCAGATATAGAGGTGACAGCAGAGGAGGTAATGAAACAGTTGACAACTCTAGATGCAACTAAAGCAGTTGGACCAGACAAAGTATCACCGTGGATACTAAAAGAAGCAGCGCAGGCCCTCAGCGTGCCTCTGGCAATGATCTTTAATGAGTCACTTATGTCAGGAGAATTGCCCAGTTGCTGGAAGAAGGCAAATGTCGTGCCGATCTTCAAGAAAGGTGATAGGGAGGAGGCACTTAACTATAGACCTGTATCACTGACAAGCATCCCCTGTAAAATACTGGAAAGAATAATTAGGCTACGACTGGTTGCACACCTGGAGAACATTAGGTTTGTGAACAAACATCAACATGGGTTCTGGACAGGGAAATCGTGCCTAACAAACCTTCTGGAATTCTATGATAAAATAACGAGGATAAGACAGGACAGAGATGGTTGGGCAGACTGCATATTTCTGGACTGCCAAAAAGCCTTTGATACAGTACCGCACATGAGACTGCTGTTCAAGCTCGAGAGGCAGGCGGGGGTGGGGGGAAAGGTCCTAGCATGGATAAGGAACTACCTAACAGGAAGGAGCCAAAGAGTTACGGTAAGGGGCGAGAAGTCGGACTGGCGAACAGTAACAAGTGGAGTACCACAAGGATCGGTGCTGGGACCAATTCTATTTCTTGTATATGTTAACGACATGTTTACAGGCGTAGAGTCCTACATGTCGATGTTTGCGGATGATGCAAAGTTGATGAGAAGAGTTGTGACAGATGAGGATTGCAGGATCCTCCAAGAGGACCTGAACAGGTTGCAGAGATGGTCAGAGAAATGGCTACTGGAATTCAACACGAGCAAATGTAAAGTTATGGAAATGGGACTAGGAGATAGGAGACCAAAGGGACAGTACACAATGAAGGGGAACAGCCTACCTGTGACGACGCGCGAAAGAGACCTGGGGGTGGACGTAACACCTAATCTATCTCCTGAGGCACATATAAATAGGATAACGACAGCAGCGTACTCTACACTGGCAAAAGTTAGAACATCATTCAGAAACCTAAGTAAGGAGGCATTTAGGGCGCTTTACACTGCCTACGTGAGGCCAGTCTTAGAGTATGCCGCCTCATCATGGAGTCCCCATCTGAAGAAGCATATAATGAAACTGGAAAAGGTTCAGAGGTTTGCAACGAGACTCGTCCCAGAGCTACGAGGGATGGGGTATGAGGAGCGCCTGAGGGAACTGTGCCTTACGACACTAGAAAGAAGAAGGGAGAGGGGGGACATGATAGGAACGTATAAGATACTCAGAGGGATTGACAGAGTGGACATAGACGAAATGTTCACACGGAATAGTAACAGAACGAGGGGACATGGATGGAAGCTTGAAACTCAGATGAGTCACAGAGATGTTAGGAAGTTTTCTTTTAGCGTGAGAGTAGTGGGAAAATGGAATGCACTTCAGGAACAGGTTGTGGAAGCAAATACTATTCATAATTTTAAAACCAGGTATGATAGGGAAATGGGACAGGAGTCATTGCTGTAAACAACCGATGCTCGAAAGGCGGGATCCAAGAGTCAATGCTCGATCCTGCAGACACAACTAGGTGAGTACAACTAGGTGAGTACACACACACACACACACACCACAACCACCCACACACACACACACACACACAAAAACCACACACACACACACACACACACCACACAACACACAACCACACAACCATCACAACACACCCCACAACACACCCTACAACCACACACCCACAACCATACCCTACAACCACACCTCACACACACCACACCCTACACCCCACAACCACACCACAACAACACCACCCCACAACCACACCCACAAACCACACCCAACCACAACAACCTCACACACACCTCACACAACAACCACAACCACACCCCACACATAACACACACACCACAACACACCCACAACCACACCCCACAACACACCCACACACACCACACACCCACACAACCACACCCCCACAACCACACCCCACAACCACACCCCACAACCACACCTCACAACCACACCCCCCACCACACCCCCACAAAAACACCCACACCACCACACCATCACCCACATCCCAAAACCACATACCACAGCCACACCCCACAACTATACCACACAACCACACCCCACAACCATACCACAACACTTTCATCCACAACCACATCCCAACAACCACCCCTCACACCCAACACTCACAACCATACCCCACAAAAACCCCCACAATCCCACACCATAACCACACCTACAACCACATCCCAGACCCACACCCCAAAACCACACCCCAAAACCATACCCCACAACCACACCCAACAATCACACCCCACATCCACACCACCCACAACCACACCCCACAACCACACCCCACAACGTCACCCTACAACCTCACCTCACCACCACGCCCTACAACCACACCCCACAGCCAGACCCCACAACCACCCCCCCAACCACACCCTACAACCATACTCCACAACTACACCCCACAACCACACCCCCCAACCACACCCCCACAACTACACCCTACAACCACAGCCTACAACCAAACCCCACAACCACACCCCAAACACAAAACTGCACAACTACATCCTACAACCACACCCCACAACCACACCCCACAAGCACACTATACAACCACACCACAAAACCTTGACCCACAACCACACCAACAACAATAACACTCTTAACCACACCCCAAAACCACACCCCACAACCACACGCCACAACCACAACCCCACAACCACACCCCACAACCACACCCCACAACCACATCCAAAACCACATACCACAACCACACCCCACAACTATACCACACAAACACACCCTACAACCACACCCCACAACCAACCACAACACTTTCACCCACAACCACATCCCACAACCACACCTCACACCCAACACTCCAACCATAACCCAAACAACACCCCACAACCACACACAATAACCACACCCTACAACCACATCCCAAACCACACAACCCACAACCACACCCCAATACCATACCCCACAAACACACCCTACAATCAAACCCCACATCCACACCACACAACCACACCAACACAACACCCTA